>JASANB010003323.1:0-109888 GCA_030248155.1 Sabatieria punctata
GACCCTAATATCATCAAATTACCCACCATAAATATCAAGTAGTGGCTTGCAAGGACTAGTGATTGGGCAGTGAAAGATAGGTGATGCATTACGTACACGTCATGTTGGCAGCTCACAGTTCATTCACCAGTCAAAAAGCAGTAAAGCTATGTAGTTTCTTGAAGCGAGATTACAAGCTGCGTTCAGTGTTGCCAGGTGCTAGGCAGTCCATTATACTACCACCCGCTCAAAATTATACTACTTTATACTACAATTTTCGCCATTATACTACATTTTCATACTATGCTCTAAAACTGTCAGATCAAAGGTTTAAAGCATAAAAACCTGTTAGGTAATGCAGACAGCAATGGTAGAAGCGCTTTATTTTCTACTCAAAGAGTTTCTTACACCAGCTAAAGTTTCAATGACTTTTTAAGAGGCAGTCCATGAAAAAGTCGAACCTTCCCAGGAACAGCCTTGTACAGCTGATTTTTCAAAATCTGCGTAGCCAGCTGTAACTTTCAGGCTTTGTAGAACACGGAAGGTCATGGAAGTATTTGCTATCCGATTTTCTCTAAGTGCTCTAGAACCAAAATTACGGCCCTTCAAAAATCGCTATTTTGACTGTTTTTGCCAATGAGGTCCCGACTTCAAAACGGCATAACTCCGTTTGGCGTGGGCCGATTCTGATGTGATATGTCTTATTAAAGAGGTAATTGGACCCTCTATCAACCTATATGCACAGCAGAATTCAATTCCATCTACAACTTTTTCGAATGTTTTTTGACTTTGAGAGGCCATATCTCAAAAATTAATGGGGTTATACGGCAAGGTTAGGACCAGATTCGAAATCTACATGCAATTTCGCGTCTGATGGTCATATTTGTGTTTCTCAAAGCTTGGAGCTCAACAACCAAAAGTTCGGTCGAATGTAGCCAGTCAAAACCCTCATTTTTCCTTTTTTCAAACAAGCTGCTTGACATTGAAACGCTATAAGTCAGTCGTGATTTATATGTTTTTTACTGCAAATACATCATTTTAGAGGCAATCGAATAAGCTGTCAGACCATACAGACTAGGTGGCCCAATATTGCTTTTTTACTGTTTAACACACCTTCAACTTTGGCAGACAATAACTCAAAAATGAACATGGTTATACGGTAATGTGATGGCAGATTCGAAATCTACTCGCAATTTCACGTCTGATGGTTATAATACTGTTGCTCAAAGCTTGGAGCTCAGCTGTCAAACGTTCGATTGAATGTAACTGGTTAGAATAAGTCGTTTTGCTCTTTTCAAACGCGCTGTCTGACATTGAAAAGCTGTATGTCAGTAATGAGCAAACTATTTCTACTGTAATATTGAATAAGCTTCCAAACCATGTTCACTGGATGGTTCAATAGTGCTTTTTCACTGTTTCACTACACAGTACAGAGCATCACCTAAATAAGTAATTGAAAAGATCCGCAGAGACTATCAAACAATTTTCACCAAGTACACATAACTAGGCAACTGAACAATAGTGCTTACAACTTTGCACTGTAATAATAAGAATGGACTACCCTAAAGGATAACTATCGCACACTGACATAACAATCGAAAACTATAATCAGGCGATCTGCTATGAATTTATCCGTTTAAGTTAAATTACTTCTAATGCTAATTGCAATATTCATGCAGCAAAATTTGCCCACAAGATGTCTTCAACTGTTTCATATTCTTCATCTTCAACATATTCATCATGCATGCCTGATATAATGAAATTCACTGTTTTGACTGGTGACATCATCCATTTCTGCAAATTCTGGGTCTTCCACTACAGGCCCTGGCTGTCGCTCATTTGCATATTTTCGCCTTTTTGGTTGTGGTGGGGCAGCTGGCGCAGTAGTGGTGGTAGGTGTTACAGTACCTTCACGCTGTTGTCGTGCTTTACGAGAGAAGTAACTCATTATCTGCGTTTCAGTCAGATATTCACTCTTGTCAAATATCAGCTTACCATCTGCAATTTTGTACATTATGCAAGTGTTATAATTTTCCGATATCGTGTTACCCAGTCCGGTTTTTTTTCGCATTAGTATGGCAGTTTGCTTTGGATCGAATTTTAGGTGATTTGTTTCTCCTTGTTTAAAGATTTCATTAAATGTGTATACAGCTATAAAAACCGTTCTGTGAGTGGATTTTGTTTGGTCGCTTCAATATGCACGAACACCACTTTTGCAGCGTTTCTGTTTGCTCCATCAGCTACAGAACATAGAGTTTCCTTTTGCATATATGCATGCTACATGGGTCTGTTTATTGCTCCAATGGACGGCATTCTGAGGTTTATCTTGCTGTTGTGGATGGTACGTATGATACAGTGCAGTGAAACAGTGAAAAAGCACTATTGAACCATCCAGTGAACATGGTTTGGAAGCTTATTCAATATTACAGTAGAAATAGTTTGCTCATTACTGACATACAGCTTTTCAATGTCAGACAGCGCGTTTGAAAAGAGCAAAACGACTTATTCTAACCAGTTACATTCAATCGAACGTTTGACAGCTGAGCTCCAAGCTTTGAGCAACAGTATTATAACCATCAGACGTGAAATTGCGAGTAGATTTCGAATCTGCCATCACATTACCGTATAACCATGTTCATTTTTGAGTTATTGTCTGCCAAAGTTGAAGGTGTGTTAAACAGTAAAAAAGCAATATTGGGCCACCTAGTCTGTATGGTCTGACAGCTTATTCGATTGCCTCTAAAATGATGTATTTGCAGTAAAAAACATATAAATCACGACTGACTTATAGCGTTTCAATGTCAAGCAGCTCGTTTGAAAAAAGGAAAAATGAGGGTTTTGACTGGCTACATTCGACCGAACTTTTGGTTGTTGAGTTCCAAGCTTTGAGAAACACAAATATGACCATCAGACGCGAAATTGCATGTAGATTTCGAATCTGTCCTAACCTTGCCGTATAACCCCATTCATTTTTGAGATATGGCCTCTCAAAGTCAAAAAACATTCGAAAAAGTTGTAGATGGAATTGAATTCTGCTGTGCATATAGGTTGATAGAGGGTCCAATTACCTCTTTAATAAGACATATCACATCAGAATCGGCCCACGCCAAACGGAGTTATGCCGTTTTGAAGTCGGGACCTCATTGGCAAAAACAGTCAAAATAGCGATTTTTGAAGGGCCGTAATTTTGGTTCTAGAGCACTTAGAGAAAATCGGATAGCAAATACTTCCATGACCTTCCGTGTTCTACAAAGCCTGAAAGTTACAGCTGGCTACGCAGATTTTGAAAAATCAGCTGTACAGACCAAGGTTCGATTTTTTCATGGACTGCCTCTTAAACCATTAAACTTAGGCATTTTGCCAGTTTGCGTATGGTTTACCTTTCCCGTTGCCCTCAAGGGTAAGCAAGTTCAAATTTAGATGAAACTAAATAGTTTCGATTCGACTTTTCAAAACACAAGGGCTGGGGGGGCCTAGTGGCCTTACCGACCTCAATCCGGCCAAGGCCCCTCACCGGTCCGTCCAGTACCCTATCCCGTACGGCTAAAACTTTTAGCGATTTTTATGGAAAATCTCGCGATTTAACAGCGATTTTTAGCCTTTTTTTGGGAAATCAGCCTCCCCAAGACGATTTCAGGCCTCTCCCTCCAGATTTTTCCGGCCTATGTGTCGTATATAGGTAAAATTGGTTCTGGTCTCTAAAGTCTAAGAACTCTAGACCTAAGCTGGAAACTAAGCCAAGCCTCAGTCTAAGCTTTGCGCTATTTTTAAGGATGGTCCAACTTTACTTTTTCTATAAGTCGATCACATCAAACTGTATTTTTCCTTTGGTTGATCATTGAAGTCATATTTGTTGAATATCAATCAAAACGGTTAGTTGATTGTTTGGTCAAAAATGCATACTTTCAGCGATTTATTTGAATTTTTCTCATAGAGAATAACTAATTATGTCAATTTGATGTGAAAAAAGGAAAAACCTGTTTTCAAACACGGAAAAATTGACGAGTTTTCTCAAAAATTGGGAAAATATAACATCTGAAATGGAAATGTAGAATTATACTACATTTTATACTACAAAATCGAAAATTATACTACATTTATATACTACATACTACAGCCGATTTTTCGATACTTTTCGCAGGTCAATTATACTACAGGTAGTATTATTATATTATGTACACCTGGCAACACTGGCTGCGTTCATTCCCTCTTTTCACTGGATATTGAAACAGTACTTTGCTGTTTACGTTCCATTTAAAGTTGAGAGGTAAGTAACCGAAGACGAATACTACTGATGTTTCAAAAATACAGGGTCGGCCATTGGTCTATCCGGATGTTTTGTCTTTCTGCAACTTCTGTGTTCCTAGATCAACATCATCATGCTAGATCCAGCGGTAGGAAATTGAAAAGTACAAATGTACCTCCTGTACGCGTCTTATCGTGTTGTACTCTGTACAATAAATCTAAACAAACAAAAACGATCAATTTAGCTGAAAATTTAACGCAATGTGCGTGCACACAATAATTTATATAAATGCACTTCCACGAGTTCACTTAGACGGCGGAAACTCTTCAGAGCTGTGGCATATTTTGTGTGTTAAAATCTGATGCATTGAGATTGACATGGTCTCAAGAAAATAAGGATTAGTCTAATGATCTGTTTCGCAGAAAGCAAAACTAATTCGAACAGTATCATGGATGACAGTACAGTAGGTAGGGAGGTACAGTATCATGGCTGACAGTTACTGTTTCCCAGTTAATTTAATTTCTAATTAACTTGCTATTAACTTGCTTGTAACTGTCGGGAATTTTATTTACTAGCTATTTACTTGCTAGACACCACAAGTTCAAATTTAATTTGTTATTAACTTGTTATTTGCTAGAAATTTGCTACCTATTTGCTATCAATTTGCTAGAATTTGCTACAATTTTTTCGCTCAACCAAATGACGTCTTCGAGATTTTCCGATTATAAGATCATGGTTTTCAAAATGGCGTGAGAAGTGACCCATTTGGGCTTTTTCTTTTTGTCTTATAAGTAGAAAACTCCGGTACCGTTTAAAATCAAAACTATACATTGTATCTCTGTTTCAATGAGCTGAACAAGCAACACAGCAGGAAGAAAAGCACAGGCAAGAATTTTCTCTAACTTTATTATCCCTAACATGAACACAATCAGTAGTTTTCTATTTACCGAATCTACTGTCAGCCTAGAGACTGACTTTTGTCCATACTTGGCTACAGCCCTACCTTAGCTACATACAGTATAGATAAAAAAAATGTCCCATCGCTTTTTCGGCCTTCACTCAAACGTTTCGTTCTCAGTCACTTCTTTACCGATTTGGCTCAAATTTTCAGCAAAAATTATCAACATGGTTGGCTAAATATTCTGCAAGTGTGGTACCAAAATTCCGACTCATACTGGTTTTATGACCCGAAAACTAGGAATGAGGGTGGTCCACGCAAATTTAATTTTTTTCGGTAATACAAGGAGTACAGTCCTGAAACTTGCAGGAATGATTGGTGTTGCTATTGGCTGGGCATAATATACTAAGCGGGCAGCCCTGTAGCTCAAAGGGTACTAAAATGGGGGAATTTCAAAAACATGACGAAATATGACTTTTCTTCGTAAAACCGGCAAAATGACGATTCTAAAGATTTTCAATTTTCAAAAAACGCTGCAGCGATGGTTACTATGATGTGGAACAGAGCTTAAGTATCAGGTTCATTTATTTGTCGAACTTCCTGCTACAATCTATGTTGATTAACAACAGATTCAGTGCTTTGATTCTAGAAGGTGCAGATTTCTTAACTATGGGATTTTCACACATGTTTTTGAAATTCTCCCATTTTAGTGCCCTTTGAGCTACAGGGCTGCCCGCTTAGTATGTTATGCCCAATAGCAACACCAATCATTCCTGCAAGTTTCAGGACTGTACTCCTTGTATTACCGAAAAAAAATAAATTTGCGTGGACCACCCTCATTCCTAGTTTTCGGGTCATAAAACCAGTATGAGTCGGAATTTTGGCACTAAACTTGCAGAATACTTAGCCAACCATGTTGTTAATTTTTGCTGAAAATTTGAGCCAAATCGGTAAAGAAGTGACTGAGAACGAAACGTTTGAGTGAAGCCCGAAAAAGCGATGGGACATTTTTTTTTATCTATACTGTATATGCATAGCGTAACCAACCTTGGCTTTAAAGTATATCCTGGTAGCACATCATGTCCCAGGCCAATCGGGGAAAGATAGGGATAATGGATGAATATGTCTGAGCCTAGTAAATTCCTAGTAAATTTCTAGCAAATTCCTAGTAAATTTCTCACTCCCTCAATCCGAAATAAACTAGCTATTTATTTGCTAGACGGCGCTTTGCCCAAAATTTACTTGCTAGGAATTTGCTATTTGCTACCCGATTTCGCCCAAAAAAAAATTAACTTGCTATTTGTTATTAACTTGCTGGGAAACAGTAATGACAGTGGCTTCAACTAACCTAAAAATCAACAACTAAATTAAGCCATCTCTGCTCTATGTTTAGAAGATAGCACCCTCTTTTTTGATAGTGTCAATTTTTCACCTTGGCTGAAAGTAAAAATGGGTCAGAATTAACAGCCATTTTTTATGAAAACCATGCAGGTGGCGGAACATGAAATTTTCTGACCTATACTTTTTATGTGATGAGTCCATAAGTCTTCAGTAGAAAACACCACCACTGCGGTATTTTTGCTCTCCGATGCCGCTTGCGGTATTTACGGCCAAAAACGCTTTTGTGTTATTCATGTTTTAATTTCCCGAAAAAAATTTGCGGTATCTTTTTGAGTCATGCACAATTCTGGCTTGCCTGAAGTTAGAGCGACCACTAGCAGAGCGTTAGACGTAGAATGTGATGGGCTATCTAACCATATACACGAAATCGATTTATGAGCTCGCACACCAGAATGGCGGCACTCCAAATTTTCGGTCGAAAATGACACAATTCGTGTCGTAATAAAATGAACTGTCGTGAATTGTGTCATTTTGGACCGAAAGTTCGGAGTGCCGCCATTCTGGTGTGAGCTCATAAATCGATTTCGTGTATATGGTTAGATAGCCCATCACATTCTACGTCTAACGCTCTACCACTGGTCGCTCTTAAAATCGACGCTATTCATGTGAGCATGAATCAATCGGCTCCAAACTTTACTCGAATAGTTGGCATAGTAGGCATAATCTACGCTGAAAATATGAGCCCGATCGGTTTAGGTACGCTATTCCAAGTGTTCAAAATGTTAAAAATCACGTTTTTGGTTGTAAATACCGCAAGGGGTGTCGGAGACCAAAATTCCGCAGTGGTGGTGTTTTCTACTGAAAACCTATCGATTCATCACATAAAAAGTGGTCAGAAAATTTCATGTTCCGCCCTTATAACGGGACCCGCATGGTTTTTATAAAAAAGGCTCTTAATTCAACCAGTTGTGCTACAGGGTGTCTCAAAAAATAATAACATTTCTTTTTGCTGTCATTTTCGCAAATGTTCGTCAAATGACCTGAAATTTGCACAAACTCTTCAGAGCTGTGGGATATTTTAAGTGTTAAACTTTCGTGCATTGAGATTGATACAGTCTTGAGGAAATGAGTAATTCCTACACATCTGCTTCTTTGAATGAACAGAACAGAAAAACAGATCATTTGGATAATCCCTATTTTATCCAGACCATATCAGTCTCGATGCATGAAATTTTAACATCCCACAGGTTTGAAGAGTTTCTGCAATTCAGGTCGTTTGGCGAACATTTGCGGAAATGACAGCCAAAAGAAAAGTTTTCATCTGAGCGTTATTTCTACAGGAATTGAAATTATCAAATTTCACATATTCGTGAATTTCTTAGGATTCCGTTAAGCGTGGTCCACCAAATTTTAACGCACAAAATCTCCCCTAGTTCGGCACCTGTGCTTCAATTGTGTGTGATTTATATCTATGTAAGACGTGTAGTTCTGGTCTGAAAAGACTGAGGAAGGCGCTATAAAGCGTTAGGAATTATGAAACCAGTCTAGGATACTCAGAACGTGGGCTGGAGTTTTTTCCTCGATTTTGGAAAAAAAACGGAAAAAAACAGGCCGAGGTTTTTTCGCAAAAATATCCATCCCTGGCAGCACGTTAGGGAGACCTCTACGTTGCAACTTGGTCAGCAACATGGCGTGGGGGCAAGAATCGAAGGCACGCCCGCAAATCGAAGAAGACCGGGGGGGGGTCTGAGCCAAAATTTTGGGAGGGGGGTAGGGCGCTAAAAAACGCTCAAAAATCGAAAAAAATCGCAATTTTTAGGCTAAAAATCGCCAAAAGTCGCTAATTTGGGCTGAAATACAGCTAAAAAGTGCTGTTTTGCAGGCGATTTTGGCAATTTTTGTGTCTTACTTGCCAGAAAAATCGGAGGGGGGTTGGCGAAATCGTCTCGGGGGGGGGGGGGGTCCCCATCCGGGGGGTCTGGTCTAAGTCGGGTGGGGGGCAGACCCCCTGTTACATGTATGCCGTTGATTGAGCTTTGGCTGCAGATTCAGTACAGCTGTGGTCATCCGGCGCAGAGAGTGGTGGCAGCACGTCTGGACCACCAGAACCAATTTCACGCAGTTTCTTCCAAAACCGCCAATGCCAAGCTGGCAAATTTGAAAATGCGTGGATAATGCGCTCAGCTTTAGCACGCTTAGCAGCGTATTTGGCATGTTTTCTCTTGCGCCTATTCTCGGCAGGGTCCGTCCGTAGGAGAGTTGGACTGGTTCTGGCTTCTTCTTGCTCCTTCACTAGCTGGATGACCTCTGGTGTAACACCGATTTTGACAGCTGTCTGATGTTTCAGTTTGGTTGGCACAAACAAATCAATAGCTGTTAGGAAAGTTATGTACAGTCCAAGCGAAGCAGAGTGGACGTCAGAGGCATGGAGAACAGTTGCCATCAAGTTGGCCTCGTCCAGCCACCGATTTAGAGAGCGCCAATCTGTGTCCGACCACAGGAACACTCTCCGCCGCCTCCCTCTGAAAATGATGGCTTATTATTTTTGAAACATCTTTATTCATCTTCGTTTACATTGTACTTTGCTGTTTCGAAGTACGCAAAGTACAGTTTCAATTTGTATAGAAAAGCGGAAAAGGGTTCTACCTGCAGTCGCACGATGTCTATTCCCTATTCTTATAAGATGGTCCAGTATCGAAGGCTAGTAATGTGTACCGGAGAGTGCTGAACATGGTACCAGGGATGTGAGGTGTTTTTTGCGGTGTTTTTTTCGAAAAAGAACCAGTTTTTCCTACGGGTCGGAAGACAACACAAACAAATCGCGGAGATAAACTGAAGCTAAAAATAGCAAATTCATGTCATTTTTCAGTAAAAAATGGACTTTTGAAACGTATAATAGGCTAGACTGACTCAAAACTGTTAGAAAAACAACAGAAAAGACCAAATTTGGCAATCCAAAACAAATAGGCATACTGCTGTAAGAAAATTTGCTTATAGCCGTTATTGATGAAGCCTGTCAGGGACTGTTTGATGCCTGTTTCGTGATTTATATCTGTGTAAGACGTGTACATGTATTTCTGTTCTGAAAAGACTCAGTAAGACGCTATAAAGCGTTAGGGATCATAAAACCAGGCTAGGATATTCAGAACTTAAGCAGCAGTTTTTGCCGCGATTTTGGAAGAAAAAACAGCAAAACAGGCCGAGGTTTATTTCGGAAATATATCCATCCTGTATTGTACCGCTCCAAATAGTATACCCGGGGTAGACAATTTGCAATTGATGCCAATTAGTGTCTTTGGAGACAGGCTTTATGATAAACTGCCCCTGAATTTTGCTGGAATATGGTAGCGAACTGCAAAGAGAAGAGTTTCAATACTGCCTTTTCTGGAATCTAAACTACGTGTTTCACGCATAGAGCATAAGCTTAAGTTTATCTGATAGCTATTCAGGTTTATTTGGCTACAATTCCGTTTCTACTGTAAACCTCCTACTGATCATCAAATTAGAGTAGAAAACTCTTCATTCGAAATAATCAACACTGATTTTGAATGAAACGTTGACATTTTGAGGAAGCTTTTAGAATCAAAAGCTAATTTTGTTAATAAATTTCAAATGCAGCTCTTTCTGAATCGATTTTGCAGAGCTCCGATTATACACAATTTGAATTTCCGTTTTCTTGGCCAAAATCCTAAATGCCAATTATTGCACCCCGGTGCGTACTCTTTCTTTATTATTCATAACTCATCATCTCTGCTGCAGTTTTCCATCAAAAGGAGCAGTCGTATCACCATAAAAAGTAGAGCGCAAGGAACGATTGATTCAGTGGTCTCTATCTCGATAGACATCAACCATGCTAGGATAACCGAAGGCAAAGATAACAAAAATACTAAGCACATAGATGAACATAAAACTAAAGAAAGCCAGTCGTTCTACAACGGCAGCTATCCACTCGTACTCAATCACTGCCAGTATTTTTCTTTCCCGCTTCGAAGGCTTCTTCTTAGCAGCTTTTTCTTTTGATGTACTCGGCCGATTGCTCAGATCAAATTTTACTTCTGCAACAAGTAAGAAAAGGTGGGTGGTTGATGTGTCCGTGCGGCTATTTTTAACAAAGGCCACCTGTACTAACTTTCCTTGAACAAGCAGCAGTCATACAGCTACCGTAATCTGCTACCGTATTCTCGGCAAACGTTGACATCTCTTCAGCATGTTTCTAGAATCTTATTTACATAGGCTTTTAGTTGGCTTTCCCTATAAAAGATTACATTCTCAATCACAGTAGCAGTGGATCTTTTCCGTTCTACTGTCAGATGGAGGGGCACCGGAATATAAAACAGATAGGAAACAACAGTTGCATAGTTTCTCGTGCCCTCTGATGGACGCTTGCCATACCGACCTTTGCGGTGGACAAATATTATCAGTGAACTAGTGATGGTACCACACGATATCAGTAATATCATTATTAAATAGAACCAATCTGCAAAAAATCCACGTACTGTAGCACTTAAAGGCGCATTTAATACTTCTGCCACCTGGGTGGCTTGGTGGCAGAAGAATAAATCGAGTAAAATTATGTGGTTAGACTGAAACCATACTGTACATGGGCCAGGGTGCCTAACCTACCACCAAGTAGGGCTCCTCAACGCAACGTACCCCCATATGGGCTCGCACTTAGGCTCAGCCTATAAAACCCTAATGTAGGCCTGCTCCCAAATTTCAGGAAGTTGACCATTGACCAGCCCACTTTTTCTGGCCCCAGATATGATGAAAGCTGACCGATCAAGGGCACAGTTCCAGACGTAGAAGGTATCTTGTCAGACAAATAAACAGCCATTGAAAGCAAGGTGGTGATTCCGAGAGTCACTCTTTCATGTCTGACTCCGTCTGCACTGGAGGTGGGCATAAAAAATCCCACAAGAGCAATGAACGTCACCACTGCACTGGGAACCACAAGATTAATCAGTGGAAACAGAGGCTTCCGTTGGATTGTGATGTCATAATACAACATCACCCATGGCGATGGACAGCAGGTATAGTTGTGTTCTTCACGACGTGCTGAAACTGAGGGTGGTTAATGTGTTTGTGACAAACAAAAATTAATATTTTCTCAAATCTATGCTTGATTAGGGTAGCTGATGTGTTTGTGACAAACAAAAATTTTGCATTTTGTCAAATCAGTTTTGAGAAAGAGTGAGGATGGTTGATGTGTCCGTGCAACCAAAACAGCTGCAAATAGACTTTTGAGCAAATCTAACCTCTGAAATCGATCAGATTCCAACCGGAGTTGTCAATGTAGTTCTTCAGACCGACTTTATCATTCCGGTTTCGATAATCCAGCCCGCTGCCATCGTATGTCCACGAGCCAATGGTGATCGTGCACTGTTGCATGTCGAAAGGGAAATATTTAATTGCAAGGGAGCATGTGAACTTCAAAATAGCAGGGTACATCAGAGTTACAGTCACTGCTTTTCTGGATGAATTAGTGACCAGTCCGATATTCAACAGACGCTTCACCTCTTTATCTTGCATAACTATGCTAAAAAATACAGAACTGTATAAAGTACTGTAGCATAGCAGTCACAGGGAAAACGTCTTTTGAGATACGGTTACTGCGATCTGCTAATGTACAGTTAGAGATCGCATTAACCGTGCCTTGTAACCGCATTAACCGTAGCTTGTCATCGTATTTAACTATCGTAAGACGGTCTGTCTACAAAGATCTCATTAGCACATCGTTAATACGTTAAATGCGTTAAATACGAATCAACCAAAGCCATTCCAGAACGCAGTGCTGACTGTTGTAGCACGGTTAACGTGATCTGCTAATGCGATTGTTGCAGATGATCTGTAATAAACTGTGGATCAGGTATACCTGTACCTGTACCTGATTATCAGTTACATTTGCAATACCCACCTGATACCTACCTGATACCTGATCGGGTACTTTCGAACTGTACCTACCTGATTTTGGGTATTTTTGGACTGAAACAGGTACAGGTATCAGGTACAAACAGAAGGCATCAAATGGTAGTTTCAGACCCATGAGTTCATTTAAAAAGTGTGTTTCAAGACTAACTTTTCAAAATTTTCTCGCTCTGGTTGGGCTGCCCAACCAGGCCCCTTCATACTACAAAAACTGAAAATTTCTGCTAATCTAATACTCAGAATGCTTTTAAAAGCGTTTTTGAAGACAAATTTTTGAAAATTTTTTCACCTTCTAAACATTTTTGCAAAATTCTGAGCAAGCCATTGAGTAGAGGCGAAGACAAATAAGAAAAAACGCGTGAAAAGGTGTTATACTTCAAGGCCTTCTGACTAGCGTAGATCAACACAACCATAGATGAATCTGGAAGCAATTACGTACTGTACGCACCGTTGCGATAATTTTGATAACAGACGTTTGGCATTTTGTGCAGTTTCACAACGAAAAGCTTCTACTGTATATGACTGTAACTAAACTTATTTTAGCTGCCTTTTGAGCCCTAAATTGGCATTTTGATCGATTTTCGGCTAAAATCCGGATTTTAACTTCATTGACAAAATACCTGATACCTTATACCTGATACCTGTATTTTTATGAATACCTACCTGTACCTGATACCTGATTGGGTATTTTCAAATACCTGTACCTGATACCTGGTATTAGGTACTTTCTCAATACCTGCCCACAGTACTGTAATAATGTACATTAGCAGATCTCATTTAACGCATCATCAGTCAGAGGCGCCGCGCCGCATTATCACATCGTTACTACGCTAAATGGGATCTTGTTATGCGATCTGTAACTGTACGTTAACAGATCGCAGTAACCGTATCTCAAAAGACGTTTTCCCTGTGAGTACAGTAACCTGTTATAGACTACAGTATCGGGCAGCCAAATTGATTGGTGTGGCAAAGTCAGATTGACTGCATTTTCGTACTCAATCGGGTCCCAATAGAGTAACTCGTCCTCCCAGGTCTAAAATTGTCCTATTTTGTTCGATTTAAGTCCGGAATTTAATGTAATAGCAAAGGGCATCGTTGTTTACCTCTCCGATCCAAGTATTCAATGTCATAAACTGTTTCTGAACGTCCTAAAGTAGGAAAAGTGTGGAAAGTAAACGGGAATAACTGCTGACCACTTCTAAAATCTGGTAGAGGTCCATTCTGAACGTGACCTCTACTGGAACGTCAGCTCTAATTCGGGGTTTGACTCTTCTGTCATAGTTGCGCAAAATATCAGTTGTCAGCCTCCAGTGCGAACTGGAAAGGCAGTTGACCACTAAAAGAGTGAACATTTCTTTTTCAGATTGATTGATTGATTGATTGATATATTGATTGATTGATTGAGACTATGGTGCTATTGTACCAATCTTGAGATGTAAGATACTTTTGCTATGGGTGGGTAAGCACCTAATATATAACAATAAATGCTTAACGCCGTTTCTCGGTAAAATTTGCAACAATGCGTTTTAGAACTGGGAAACACGTCGTTCACGTAATCTGAATAATTTCTTACTAAATTCATATAGCGTAAGGATACAGTCTGGCACTTAACAACACCGTTTATGGTACTGGGCACCATATTATGGTACCTTTCGTTTGGGGACTGTGGCGGTACCATACAATGTATATGGTACCCCTACCCATGATGGCCATGGCTGCCTACCATATACTGTATGGTACGAAATCTGAACGGGGTCATAAAGCACGATAAACGGCGTTAAGTATGATTGTCAAAAATCAGTTAGGAAATCCAGTTGACGGACAAAACGGACAACGAAACGACGTACTAATGACAGAAACAAACGTCCAATCTTGAACATTCTGTGAAACATACTTTCTGTTTTACCAATGTGTTTGTGTTAGGACCGTTGCTCCTTCTGTATGGGCCAAAAATGTCCCCCTTTTTATTCAAGGAGCTGCTCAGCCTGCTTTAGCAGTTTGGTGCCCTTTTCATACACCATGTGTGTTTGAATAAACCTTTTATAATAATAATTCAGGCAATACTCAAACTGTACTCAAGCGATTTGTTCTGAGTCATTTGTTTATCGATTTGGCTAAAAAATTCAGGCTTAATTAACAAGATATGGGTAGATATTGTGCAGTTTGGTGCCAAAACTCTGACTCGTGCCTGTTTTATGACCCGAAAACTAAGAATTAGGGTGGTCCGCGGATATTCTTTTTTTTCAGCAATTCAAAGAGTATATGTGTCTGAAATAAGTGATGCAACCGAGTACCGAAGCGGATTTTCGGAACAGAATAATACCGAATATTGATGATTCGCGGGCGCAATTGCAAAAACATACTGACTAACTAACATACATGTAACAGGTCATCCGCCGATGGGGGGAGGGGGGATGGGAGGGTTTGGCTCCGGCCGGGGGGGGGGGTCTGAGCCAAAATTTTGGGAGGGGGGGTAGGGCGCTAAAAAACGCTCAAAAATCGAAAAAGCCAAAAAGGCCAAAAATCGCTAATTTGGGCTGAAATACAGCTAAAAAGTGCTGTTTTGCAGGCGATTTTGGCAATTTTTGTGTCTGAAATTGTAAAAAACTGCAAAAATTTGCTCAAAAATTTACTTGCCAGAAAAATCGGAGGGGGGGGGTCGGCGAAATCGTCTCGGGGGGGGGGGTCCCCATCCGAGGGGGGTCTGGCCTAAGTCGGGTGGGGGGGCAGACCCCCCTGTTACATGTATGCTAACTAATATTTCTTGTTTTTGCTAAATTTTTATGCTAAACAAGCTGTACAGTGACGTATCGTTCGAATGCTATAGATTTATCCATACCTAACACTAAAACAAGCCCTATTTGATCGTTCTTTACCATCAGCCTTGTTGACAACACAAGGATGAGTGCAAGATTTACGAGCAAACAAGCCATGTGGCGGATAACAGGAAGATATTTACGCGCGAATCACAAAGACGCATAGAGAAAGTTGGAAGAAGGGAGCATCCAGTAGCCCTGCTCAACTGAAGAAACCTGAATTTTCAGATGCAAAATCTTAAGCATACATACTATCTCACGAATCCTTCATCAGAATAGTACCAAACGTTGCAGGTTAACCAATCTTTATATGGATTTTAATCCCTGTAGAGGTCAACTGTCTAGCACGACCGGTTCAAATTTGATAGATTGCTATTTTTTACAATTCTCTAGGAAAGTTTCCCTACTGATGAAACAGAAATAGGCTGAGGTAAATGTGCAATTGAAGGTGCATATTTGTTGCAGGACAGGAGCAAAAATTGCACTTACAACCAGCAGAGAGGAGCAGAGTAGCGAGACAGCCCAACATAGGTATGGTTGTAGACAGTTGAGAGAGGCCAAATTAACACCGGCAGGCAGGCATTTATCGAACAGAAGCTTGTGTAAGCTTAGCAACGCCAGCGGCTTTTTCCACCGCGCCGGTGGCGTTTTCAAATTCAGCTGGATTAATTTTTAATCGGCCGTCCGGTCCCTAAGCCATTCTCCAACCCTGGAGGACGCAAAAACCACGCATTTTCGATGCAAATTGGACTGACGCTTCCAATTGAAACAAAGTCTCTTTACGGACGACCGTATTAGTTTCGAAAAGCGGAAGCAGAATAACAGAATGTTTATGTACAGGGTGTCTCAAAAAAAATGATCACATTTCTTTTTACTGCCATTTCCGTAAATTTTGACCAAATAGGCTGAAACTTGGACCATAGGTGCCAAAAGTCGGGCAATTTTATGTGTTAAAGTTTGGTGCACTAGGCTTGACTCAATCCCGAGAAATTTCAAAAAAAGTGAAATTTGGTAATTTCAATAGTGAAAGGCGGTCACCGAAAAATGGAAACATTTCCTTTTCCTATATCTTTTCTAATTTTTGACGGAATTGGATGAAATTTGGAGTGTAAACGCAGAAGTTCAGGGTAATTCGTGTGTAAAAAGTTGACGCATGAACTCCAACGCTATGGTTAGAGTTTAGGCGATAATGTAATGTAGCGTTTTTTCGGTGACCGGCTTTTGGTATTGAAATTACCAAATTTCACTTTTTTTTAAATTTCTCGAGAATTGGTCAAGCCTAGTGCACCAAATTTTAACACATAAAATTTCCCGAGTTTTGGCACCTATGGTCCAAATTTCAGCCTATTTGGTCAAAATTTGCGGAAATGGCAGTAAAAAGAAATGTGATCATATTTTTTGAGACACCCTGTAGATTTGTGTTTAGACCTATTTTGTAGTCACTACTAACTACTAACCACTAACTACTAATTTTTGGGGTTTTCTGGCGTCAACAAGACTACAAAATAACTACAACTACATATTCAGATGAATGACTACAAATTGACTACAAAATACCCTTTTGAATTTGTGAATTAGTAGTCAACAATTTCTGGAATTTATTTGGTCCTATCATGCACATTAGCCATTTAGAAACATTTTATCTGTCTGTTTTTGTTAGCTGAGCTTTTTCATTGGTTTTAACAACTTTGCCATTCAAAAGCAATTTTCTTGTTTTATTTTGGAATATTTTTTGAATTTCTGACCGTTTGCAAACAAAGTAAAGTTCACTTTTGTTTGATTTATTTGCAAAAATATGGTATAGATAGAATAACAAACAAAAGCACATCTTTTGAAATTGTAAACAAGCAAACCGTGTACTTTGAAGCTGATCCTAGATTTAAAACTTTCGCAGTAGGAAATAGCACGCATTTTGGCGTCACATCATATAGAAAAAGAGATGTTATCTTGTAAATTTCCACTTCTCCCTTGTTTGGGTTACTATTTTAGATTTCCAACTTCTTGTTTCATATGTTAAACCTAAACCTTAGGCAATTTTCTTCAAACTTTTGCTGACTACAAATTGACAACTAACTACGACTACACACATATTCAAAATCAAGCAATTTTGACACTACTAACTAAGACTACAATCTAAAATTTGTGAAAGAAATAGCTCTCTATTTGTGTTGGCCACATCAAGCTGGCCTAACCTTTTTCCATTTTTCCGAATAAATTCAAATTGTTGCTATTCAACATCAATTTTGAACAGAGTTGAAAGATTTTTGGTGCTTTATTATCAGTTAATAAAAGCTTGTTTTGGTCAAATCGTAGCCTGCCATCTTTCTGTAGCCCTGAGTTTTTCCCTTCTACTGTTCTAATTTCGTTTGTCTATTTGTATGTATACCATGTTTGTGAATTTATGTATGTATATATATGGTATATAGCAACGAATTTCAAATCTGCATTGGATTATTACAAATACCAAAAAAATCTGCTCCGTTTGTGTAATGCTTTCCTAAAACGAGCTGGAGAGCCTGTGAGAGCGTTTTTCATCGATTAGAGACAAGCAAATAGCAAAAACTATTCAAATTTTTGTAGAACGATTAGAAACTGTGAACGGGTTTGAATTTTGAGTGATAAAAACATATGCACTACGTGTACTGTACGTATGGATTGATAACCACAGATAAAACCAGACATTTTATGCTATTCGCAACTGAAGGGCATAAAAATTAGTAGTCTTAACACAACTGATCACCAATCTTGTGCTTACTTTTAGTTCAAATTGTTAAATTGTTTTTCTTTAATTTTGATAAAATATTGATGTCAAACTGATAATCATCTGTAGTCGTTTTTTATGTACATAAAGCTAAACAAACAGCAGAAAATCGATAAAAATTTATAATTTTCTGTTTGGTAATTCTGAGAAGGTTTAGCTGAACTAACTTTTAGTATACAATGTATTTCTCGTTTGTGTATGAGTTTTGCGTATACACACTCACTTCCGGTTTGTGTATTAGTATTGTGTATACACAAACGAAATTTGCTTGGTAATACAGAAACCCGTTTTCGTTTTGATATGATACAACAGTATGACCTTCTGAACAGACATGGGCAAAGGGGGGGGCTGAGGGGGGGGGGTTGGCCCCCCCGCAGGCTCTGACCTACCCCCCTCAGCCGGCCGCTACCCCCCCTCAGGAATTTTTTGGAAGAATTTTGTATAGAAAATTATGATAAAAATATGCCTGGATTAGGTGTAAATGAGCTCAGAATAGCTTATTTTAGCTTGTTTTAATGAAAAATAAGCAACAAAACCTTGATTTTAGCCAAAAATCGGACTTTTTGGCTTACCACCCCCTCAGCCCCCCCTCAGGCGCTCCTACCCCCCCTCAGCCCCCCCTCAGGAATTGAAAATTCTACCCCTCCTCAGCCGAAATGCTAGCCCATGTCTGCTTCTGAAGTGAACTGAACCGAATTTTCAAACTTAAACGTAGGTACACATTTCACGAATCCTTCATCAGATCTTTACCAAATTTCCCGTTGAACCCTCAGCAACCACGCACAATCGTGAACAATTACAATGTACAGTGCTGAGCAAAAAAAGACCGCTTCGCCTTTTTTCGAGTTTTTCGAACGGCTTCAAATGGCTCTCATTCATTCGGTCGATTGGTACATGTATAAGACGCCGATGAAGGATTGCTGACTGAGATTCGTATGTTTAAATTTGGCGTACAAATTGGGGACGGTTGATATAGAAGGGCAAAACACACGTTACAGAAGGCTACGATTTGGCCGGAATAGACAATAATTCACAAGGAATAGTGTAGTTACTAATAGTGCCAAAAATCTTTTAATTCAGTGCAAAACTGACCGAATGACCGATTTGAAATTGTTCGGAAAACAGCCAGACGGTCTTTCTTTTTAGTCAACACTGTGTATGAAAAATATGGGGTCAGGTCGGGGTTCAGAAAATTGCCAAGTTTTTTGAAACATCGTTATTCATCTTCATTTACTTTGCGTTTTCTATCTACGTAGTCAAACCATAAACAGTAAAGTACTGTTTCAATTTGTATAGAAAAGTTGATGGGATGGGTAACTATAATTCCGTTTTTTTTGTTTTGCTTTTAATATATTAGCGAATACTTCTCGAAACATAGCCAGTTTTGGCGAAGGCACAAGAAACAGGAGAACAAATTGTTTAGAATTGGGCTGATTTAGGAACAATTGTGCGCTATAGTTGCTGTAAACGACTTCTACTTGAAGCCGGACGGAAATTTAGGTGAGAGATGAGAGAAGAAGGAGATGATCCCAAATTTTACTTGTGGCCACTCACCGGGCGTAAGAGTTACGCGGACAGCACGACATAACAGTTACGCAGGAAAAGATGAATTAGCGTCATGATCTAGTGAACTTGTCAGAAAAAGAGACAGAATATCGCAATTTTGGGACTTAGCCGAAGCTCATGGCACCTAACACCTACAGTCTTAAACCTACACATACAGTACACTCACTGCCTTCTACCGTATTCTCTCACTGTACCTGATCACCTAATACAGTACTACTAGCCGAGCCAGTTGAACGGTACAGCAGACACTAGAATACAGTAGAAGAAAACTGTACGACAGTACACAATAGAGTAGAAGAAAAGTACAGTACCCTACCGTATTATCCCATATCGTACTAGGCAGTGATTCTCATAAAGCAGATAAAACAATCTCGACCTTTGGACAAACGACAAAAAGAGAAGAGTAAACCAAAAAGTATAGGTAGAAAGTCCAAATTTATCTGCGCGTTCCATCCTCGAAGAACACTCCTCCATCGATTGCACAGTACTTCGGGCAGATTCCCCGCTCTCCCTGTGGTCCCGGGGGTCCGGGAGGTCCTGCTGGACCGGGCTGTCCATCGGCTCCTGCTGGTCCGGGCTTTCCTTTGGGTCCTTTGGGGCCCTAGAAAATTATTAGCTCAATGAAAGCCACAAAATTCAGCAAAAAATAAAATAAAATTTACTGGTGGTCCTGGGGTGCCATCTCTTCCTGGGGCTCCTGGTGGTCCGGGGGGTCCAGCCGGTCCGGGATCTCCAGGCTCTCCGGGTGCTCCCGCTTGTGGAGGTTGCTAAATTACGGTAACAATTGTAATACAATAATACCGATTCACTAATAAATAAGTTTACGCTGGCAGCAGGTGCTCCAGGGTCTCCGGGAGGTCCATCGGGTCCGGCCTCTCCAGGAGGTCCTGGTGGTCCTTTGGGTCCGGCTGGGCCGGGAGGAGCGTCGGTTCCGGGTCTTCCAGAGTCTCCGGCCGGTCCGGGGTCGCCTAAATACCAGAGTCTGTTTCTAGAGCGCTGTGTAAATTACACAACACTTTACACTACAGTTCGGCCCGGCGACCCAAATCGTGCCTTTCCATGTCACGCATCAAAAAAGCGCGAACTAACTTCGTCAGTGCCAAGAAAAAGAGATAAAACTAACCAGCGGGTCCTGGTGGGCCTGGAGGGCCGGGCGGTCCTTGAGGGCAGGGTTTGCCTAAAAACAAGTGTAAATTGATCAGAAAACCGGAAAATTCTTTATTTACATGGTGGTGGAGTGAGGGGTTCGCAAGGGGGCTGTGGAGGCTTGCCAGGAGCTCCAGGCATACCAGGGGTTCCAGGCTTTCCGGGTCGTCCCGGGCGACCGGCTGGACCTGATGGTCCGGGTGGACCGGGCAGACAGCAGCCTGAAACTCAAAATTAATCCCATTCCGATCTATGTTAATTTTGGCATACCAGAGCATTGGGCATCCACGGGTGGGTTTACGATTGGACCGTCGGGACCGCCATATTGACGGCGCGTTCTGTTGTGTGAGCCAGACTGGGGGATGGCTTTGAGACTGTTGACCTCAGACCAGATGTCCTTAGCCGAACCCTTGCAGAAACGAACCTCATGTTGCATCTGGGCGCGGACATGGTGCACATAGTTGTAGACCATGGGAAGAGTGACGCATACTGACAGCACTGCCACGATACTGAAGGTGACAGCGGAGTAGGCGACAAATTTGTACGCCTTGATTCGGGTGTCTGCTTCGAGCATTCTGAAAACAGTTCTTTAGTCAAAGAGGAGAAAGAATAGAATTGAAACTCTATCAGTTTTATAAGGATCGTTTAGACAAAATTGGTGGGAACCCGGTTAGCTCAGTGGTAAAGCCTCTAGCCGGGGGTCGGATGGACCGGGGTTCGAGCCCGACTGGGGGTGGTCAACTTTTCCTTTAGACAATTAAGGGAGTAGTAAATTACCTGGTCTGTAGAGACTAGGCAACCGTTCGAACGACCAGAACTAGGCAGATGAAATGTGGAGACGCAGTGAACTGGGTTTTAAATGATCCAAACTCCACTGTTCTACTTCTCTCACGTCTAAGTGGATTAAGATCGGCGCTGACCTCTAGGTCGGACGGTTTTTGGCCGGCCACCTTTGCACTGTCTTACTTTAAACTCTCTTATGTAACAGGCCAATTAAGAACAAATGATGTTTTTTAGGGCCGGTCGCGTTGGGTCTGACCCGCGTCGGCGTCGCTCGAACAAACAGCAGAACTGCGGACAGAAAAATCTGCCCGGACAGATGACCCGTAATGGCAGACCTCCTTATCGTAGTAATTTGTAGTACTCTAGGATAGTAGGATTTTATGTTAATTTGATTTAAGATTTAACTGCGCCCTTTCTGTGTCGACGGTGTTCTCTGACATAATTTATTGCTCAATCAATCGATAATAACTCATGATCCTTTTACAACAGCTAGAGAAAAGAAGGAAAAAACGTGACGACAGACAAAGACAGATAGATCGAGAGAGATTTACAGAAATCAAAATTGCCGCTCAATTAAAAAAATCCAGTTTCTTGAGCAAAACTGCATAAATAAACCGTTCTCACAGTTAACTCCTTTCGCGTCTGTACAGTTAGCTTTTTACAGAGTTCCCACTCCGCTACAAAAAACGCGGTGCGTCAAACCGACGATTCTCATCATAAAAAATATAAAAAAAATAAAATCACAAACAAAACACAACATCATTGACTGACAATCGAATCTGGGTCACCGGGAGGATAGAGGGCGTGGCTTCTTCTTCTCCTAGCCGGCAGCCAATCAGCAGGCTCCGGGGTCGCCATCCAGCGACATCTGATTGGACGACGGCTTGGCGTTGCAAACCCAATTGGTGAACTGTCTCAGCTCTGTCTCGGCCGCTCTTCTCTCCAGCTCCAGGCGCCGCCCATCCTCCCTCAGACTAGCCACCTCCGCCTCTAGCCCTTGCCGTTTTCTGCGCTCCTGTAGTATGCAAATTTTATCTCCTAGGCACAGTTTCTGAAGAAAATACAATTTCCAGTTCGCCGTGCAGTCTGGAGTTGCGATCTTCGAGGGTTCTGACGCGCTGTAGTGCTGCCTGCAGCCTCAGCTGGCACGAACTGACGTCTGGATTTCGCGCCAGCACCCGCGCCGCCGCCTCGATTACGCTGGTGTTCCACTGGCCTGACAGACCCGGCCGGGCAGAGTGAACCCCGTACTCCTCTGGACTCTCGAAACCGTCTCTGTCCAGCCACAGCGTCTCTTCCGAGTGGGCACGCGTCAGAGGCTACAATTACGTAGTAAAGCTTGCAACATATAGTATGTACTCTTTGGTATACATGTAACAGGGGGCTGTAACTTAGGCCAACCACCCCAGGGAGACCATTTTTCGCACCCTTCCACTTTTTCTGACAATTAATTCTTTCAACAAATTTTTACAATTTTTTAAGAATTTCAGACACTAAAATTGCTCAAGTCGCCTGTATTTTAGCTGTATTTGAGTCTAAATAAGCGATATTTTAGCCGAAAATCGCGATTTTGAGCGTTTTTAGTACCCCTCTAGTCTAGAATATGACTTCAGACCAGCCCTCAACCTCTCTCCTGTCCCCGTCGGTGGATGACCTATTTACATGTATGGTTTCTGTCCCAGTCACTACGGACTGACCATATTTCTGCTGAGTTTTCTGGAACATAATTTCTGACCGTTATATAAAATTTTCAGACACGAAAATTGCTTGTAAAATCAATAATTTGTAGCTGTATTTGTGCATATTATGTACCAGAGGGTTTACACAAAGCTAGAAAGGAGTCAATTGTAACTGTATTGAAATTAAAATTGTATAATTTCACGTAACTAATTGCTTATTTAATTTAGCAATTCCGGGGCTGTTATTCAAGTCATATAAAGTGTTTTTGTATCCAATTTCGTCTTTTTAAGCCATTAAACGCAATTCTGCTGCTTTATAATCGCGATTTTTAGCCTTCATTAATAATCAAGCGCATTTCCAGCAGGCATTTCGGGGTTTAATGAAATTTTGGATACCGCCACTGGCAGGCAATCCCCTTTCTCGGTCTTCTTCCCCTGCTACATGTACAGTACCAGTACCACCACCATAGAGTTGTCTAAGTAGATACATACTACAGTCAGGCACTTAACGCCATTTATGGTACCGGTTCCTAGGCTAGTGGCACCATATATGGTACCCGTACCTTCACATTGTTACCGGTACCGGTACCACTCTGTTCAGATTTCGTACCATATATGGTACCGGTACCAATGGCCATGGTATGGTACCACCACAGTCTCCGAACGTGCGGGGTACCATATGGTGCCACTAGCCTAGGTACCATAAACGGCGTTAAGTGCCAGATTGTACTACGTAGGTATGTTTCATACAGTCAATATAGTCTACGTTGTCTGCAGGAAACATTGCTGGAATGAGAACGGGTTTACCTTATTGGACGGAATGGCTAGTTGAAGCAGATGCTCCTGAACCGAGGCGCTTGTCATTTTATTCCGGTAGGTGCGAGGCGGCAACGGAGGGGCAGACTCCTCCAGCGCCAACGCCATACTCGGCTCCGACCGGTACCTATAAACACACACTCTAGATTATTCTTCTCTTTCCATACATGTAACAGGTGACCCGCGGAAGGGGAAGGGATCGGCGCCGGCAGGCTTCTGAGCCGAAATTCGACGCTCAACAATCGTACATGAGCCGGGGCATATCCCTGGCCTCAGCCACATCCCCCGCCGACCGACTCCAAGCCGTTTCGGTGACCTTTTCTGGGAGTGACAAAAACTTTGCCGATCTTTTTTGGGAGACAGACTTGAACTCAAACCCCATGTACCGATACCCATACGTATAAGGAACAAACAATAGCATTTATGGACCGGTTAAACTTGGTGCATGGCCGTTCTTAATTGGTGGAACAATTTGTCTGGTTTAGAACGATAACGAACGAGAGTACAGTAGATCATGTACGGACTAAAACTGTTAATTTCTGCTTATTTTACCCTGCAGAACGGATTCTATATGCTTTCTTAAAGGCTAATTTTTTAAAATTTCTCGCCCTAGTTGGACCATTGTCGCCCAACCAGGCCTCTTCTAAATTTTAATCCCTGTGAAAGAAATCCTGTGTACACCACTGGAATGTACCTGTTCACTGAAATGCAATTTTTGGCTCAGCTACGCAAGTGTTGGGTATTGGGGGTCTCAGCTATTGGGATTAGCTATTGGGGTATTGGGCTTTTCAGGTAATGTTCGCACTCTAATCAAAACCAACCATTCACTCTGCATTAGCATCAAGTGTCTGGAAGGTCAAATGCGTTCGAGATCAAACTGCATTCAGGTTTCGCCGATTAACTGAGGACCTGAACAGTGAACACAGCTCAGTAGCACGACTGTTTGGTGGTTGCAAAGAATAGAAACGTCGCAAAAGTTTTATAGAAGCAATGATTCTTCGAACTTTTGTGATAAACTGATCAAGCTTTTGGCAGGATTAATTCTCATTAGCTTTATTTATTCCTTGCAGATACTGGTTCATGGAAAATTGGTTTCATTTACCGAAAGAATTTTCTGTATTTTCGCATCATCATCGAAAGAATTTTATTATAAGCTTGCTAACAGTTTTCGTACCAAAACCATATACAGTACGCTAAATAGAAGACGATGTAGCGCATCTATTTATGCTGAGAATATTGTACCTGAACGCTCCCAAAGAGCAGCTTACGGTCGGTACGAATTGGTCTGATTGACATTAAAATGTCACTAACGCAAAAACGAAAGCATGAAATCTTACCAAAACATATACGCTAAACAGGAAAAATTATTGCGCATTTATAATAGTCGAAAACCCTACCCTGCTAGGTTGCATTAGAGCAGCGGTAGTAAGCGCGGTGCGAACATAAAAATAGCAAAACGACTTTTTTTCGTTACTGGAGTGGAGCTCTCCGGGTTTTTTGTCTGGCCTAATAGATGTGACTCTTGGCTACATTTCTATGTTAAATTCTGCAGGAAAACATGCGGATTGAGTTAGTGGCAACGCTTCAAACTCATATGTGCGCCGTTTCCATAAAACAGTCGTGGTTGCTGGGCTGTTCAGCAAAAAAAACAGTAATCCAGTCTACCTGTGTGCATCTCCAGCAGGAAAGAAGGCAGAACGGGTCAGGTGGTGTCGGTGTTTGCGCTTGACATCTGTCGGCTTGTGAGGTCTGTATCGTTTAGGCGCTTGGTTCTGGAACTCTCCACTCATCTCGCTCGACGCAGACCCACTTGAGCTGAGCGTGTCGGTGATTGGCGGGATGCTGCCTCTCCACCGATCCTCCGCCCCTCCGGTGCCGATGTTCCAGTCTCCTACCGTACTCCGTCGTTCCATGTGTTCGTCGCGGGACCAGGTGCCGCTCTCGTAGCCCTGGTCCGTTTTGGTGCTGGGGGAGGCGGAGGCCAGGCGACGCTGCGTCTCTGCATACCTGAACTCAGAGGTCAAGTTAGTTCAGTGTGCTGTACCGCTGTATGCAAATTTACGATGGAGGGTGGTGTCTGCCGGGTGGATGGGAAGGGAAGGCGGAGGTCTGGGTGTTGACTGTCAGAGCCGGCTGTTCCTCACTCTTGATGGTGATGCAGTGGGGGTCTTCGCACCCCCTGCGGGGGGAGCCGTCGGCCAGTGGAGCGATCACCAGTACCCGTATGTCGGTGCGACTCTTCAGTAGATCGTGCATCTGCTCCAGGTTCAGGGTGGAGACTGTGACTCGGCAAATCTGCAACTGTTCAGATGTAATCTTTGGCATACAATCGGCTGTAGCCGCGGCTGAGGGCATGCTAAGTCAAAAAGGTCTTTTCACTTATTGTTGGTCAAAATAGGTTAAATAGGTTATTCCGAGCTGATTTACACCTAACTTAAGCTTACTTTTATCAAAATTTTGAAGATGAAATTCTTGTAAAAATTACTGAGGTGATAGGCCACAGGGGCAACCCACCTCAGCCCACTTCTGCCCAGTTTTTTGTTATGTCTGGGTTGCTGTGTGCTGCTGACCAAAACGCGCATGTGGTGCACAGACAGAATGCAGTATGTACATAGGTACTTCATTATAGTAAAAAGAATGTTTCACACCGAAGTAAAGACAGAGTTCTGGAATGACTGTCAGTTTTTCGCCCATTGGTTCTTTTTGTTACTGTAAGCCATAGGCCATGCCTTTAACATACCACAAAATCGTCCGACTACTAAAATGACTTTTTGAAATTAGTACCACATTCAGCTTAGCTCGTGGGTTGGGGAGTGGCCACGGCCTAGAGTATATTAAGGCCAAAAAATTACTTGCGAGAAAAATCATAGGTTGTGAAAAAACCATTTCGAATGTTCCTGATCTGGAGGGTTTGACCCAAGTTGGGGAGGGGGCAGATGTCCTACATGTGTAGTTGGTAATGTGTTCTCAAGCTCACGAAACTGTTCAAAGTAATGACACTAAACGAAGGGTGATCATAACCCTGTTATGTACATGCCAGAATAAGAATGCGCGTTGTCCTACCCAGTGGCTGCTCTACAGTAGTGTCGGGTTTTAACTAGTGGACGATAAAGTTTCAGTTTCAGAAGAATGAAGTGGGCTGAAGGCTATGTAAGGTACCTCAACGAATCTGGAGCAGTATCTAAGGCCGGCCTGCCAGGCCCTTCCATACATGTCCACGTCAGTGACGATGCCCTCCTCCTGCAGATGGAACTCCAGCTGTCCGGCAGGGTTCCGTCTGAGGGTCATTTCCTGCGCCTCACAACCTTTGGTTACGGCCTGCAGACGCTGCACCAACTGACTCTGCTCGCTACCCTCCTTCATTCGCAGTTGCACCATCGCTCCGTGGTCGTAGTACATTTTCAAGCTAAACCATGCTTCATATCATCTGTTTATGACAAAGCTACATTTTTGTACGTTTCTGAGTGTTGTTCAGATAAAAAACTGTAAGGAAAATATCAAAACATAAGGTACTCGTTCAACTTCAAGTGCTACCAAAGGAACAATCGGTATTCACCATGCCACCAAGTTCAAAACATATTCATCTAAAATGGCTTATACACTTAAATTTTTACTTACTTTTCGATAATTCAAGCTTGCAATTCTTGAATTTTCCGTTCAAAACACGTGAAACATTATCATATGTGTATCAGGAAAGACAAACGTATTGATGCTTCAAGATCTATACATAACTCACATTGCAGCCGTTCGTGATGCCAATTGAGTGAACATTCATGTTTACATGTATACTGTACATGCAACAGGTCATCCGCCGTAGGGGGAAGTGGGTTGGGGGGGGGTCTGGCGCCGTTTATGCATTCACTGAAATTTTCAAAAAGCGTGATTTGCTGTGACTGGAAAATCACGCGTTGCATGCAGCGCTGTGCATTGTCTGACAAAAAACCGTGATTGATATGTGATTGGCCAATCACTTTTTTGCACTTTCATTTTCCAATCACATTTATGGCTAATAAAACAGCCGCACGCAAAGCGTGATTCTATGTGGGGTACTACTCCAAATGGAGTAGCTTCTGCTAATAAGGGATAAATTCTGCTACCTTTTTTCATTTCTCCTGTCATGCTTAGTTAACTCTGATGGTTGGCTATCATTGTTTGACATGCTGTATGAAACCAGTGCCACATAGGAAACCGATACTTCCACATACGGCATCACTTGAAGTTGAACGGGTACCAAATATGGTACCGATTGCACTAGTTATTTGCCCGAGTCTGTTAAAGCCTAAGTGACTGTACCTGTAATTTGGTTGCGTTGCCCAGCCAATGATCGAATGGGTGGGCGTGGCAAAGCACACGTGACCAGTGGGCTTCTGCAGGAGTACGAAATTGTCGGCCGACAGACCCAGCACGCAGGAACAAGTGTGTCCTCCGCTGAAATCCTCCACCTCCACCTCCCACGACAGCGCACCCCGCAAACACTCGGCCAGTACGGGGCGCGGATTCCACTTTTCTCTTCGCTTCACTGAACCGCCCAGGAAACGACCTGAACAGACGAATACAATAAATGCGTAGGACACGAAGAACACAACAGAAAATGAGACAAAATGGAACAAAATATCACAAAAGTAGACAAAATACGACAAAAACGGAATAAAAATCGGAAACTAAATAGAGAAAAAAGATGAGGATACAACGCGAAGAACCAAATAAAATGACTCACAAAATAAGACAAAAATGGACAACGCAAATTACTCAAGAGAAAAAATAGGACAAACAAAATAGGAAAATAGGCAAAGCTTGCGTACTTGCAATTCTGGTGGGGCCTTCTGAGCCGTGTGCAGTGGCATGATTTTCGGCCAGATCCTTTAGCACCTCTCTGCGCGTGCGCGCTGCCATAGCGGCAAATTTCATCGACCGATGCACTGCATTTTCACCGTTTATAACTGAAGAAAATAGGACGAATAATAGGACAAAATGAGAACAGACTAATAGTGTACTTTTGGTGAGTAGGAAATCGCGAAAATCGGTCGACTTGGTGAAGGTGGCGCCGGAGGGAATGGGCGGACCGAAGGGGGGCACGTCTTTGGCTCGAGACACTGCCACACTGAATTAATTATGTATAGGATTACGGTAGAAAGTGAAGTACGGTAGAGTCTGCTTACGTGTAAGTAGTGCTATCGGTGCAGGGTTGGTTGACGGCTACCACAATGAAAACGTGTTGAAAATGACTACGCACAGTAGTTGGGCTGAAGGGCAATGCACCAGGTTCTTGGAAGATTACGGTAACCATGTCATTGCCGATGTGACGCTTGCGAGCCAGCTACAGTACACACTGCTCTATATTACAGTTACACACTTACAGTCAGGCACTTAACGCCTTTTATGGTACTGGCCAGATATGGGCAAAGGGGGGCTACGGGGTTGGCCCCCCCTCAGACTCCGACCTACCCCCTCAGCCGGCCGCTACCCCCAGGAATTTTTTTGGAAAAATTTTGTATAGAAAATTATGATTAAAATATGCCTGGATTAGGTGTACATGAGCTCAGAATAGCCTATTTTAACTTATTTTAATGAAAAATAAGCCAAAAAACCTTGACTTTAGCCAAAAATGCTTACCACCCCCTCAGCCCCCCCCTCAGGCGCTCCTACCCCCTCAGCCCCTCCTCAGAAATAGAAAATTCTACCCCCCTCAGCCGAAATGCTAGCCCATGTCTGGTACTGGCACTATACGAGGTACACGAGGTATACACCATATATGGTACCGGTACTTAGTGTAGTGGCACCATACAGTATATGGTACCCCCACGTTTGGGGGACTGTGGTGGCACCATATAAGGTACCGGTACCCTATATGGTGCCACTACCCCAAGCACCGGTACCAGATACAATGTATGGTGCCAGTACCATAAACGGCATTGCTGTAAGTGTCTGACTGACTTAACGGCATATTTTGGGAACTGTACCGCTACGCTGAGCAAATAGGCATTGAAATTACCAATTTTTACATAATCTTCAATTTTTCTGGATTGGGTCAAGCAGGGTGCAAAGAACTCTAACACATAAGTTGCCCTATTCTGGCACTTATGTTTCATATTTGAGAAAATTTGGTTAAAATTTGCGAAAAATGGCAGCAAAAAGTGTCATCATTTTTGGACACCCAGAAGTAAGTGTTAGTTAAAGAGAGATACAGTACCTGTTGCCGATTGCTGGGAGTGTAAGGCAGCATGGTGCTAACGTGAAACATGACTTGGTGCTGCTGAAAGGTGGCGTACAGAGAGTGGGTTCCGGTCGTGTCCCCCCTGGTGTCCAGACCCCCTTTGTAGCCGTCGAACCCCTTTAGTCGGACCCGTTGCCCCAGCAACTCCAGAAACTCATCGAACGCTGGTGTGGAGAACTCTGCAACCACACCACTTATTACACCACGCCTGCAAACTACAGTATACCATTGTTGTACATTTGTTCCTCTGAGGATTGGCCCACGCGACAAAGCAGCACTCCGACTTTATACTTGGTGTAGATCTGGAACACTGTTGTACAATATATACTGTACGTACAGTACCTACGGAAGTATACAAGTAACAGGTCATCTGTCACCGAAAGGGGAACGGTCTGCCAAGGTTACAGAGTAATCAAATTGCTAAAACAGTCCGGCACTTACAGTAACGCCGTTTTTGGTACTGACACCATATATGGTACCACTACCCTAGGTACCATTATGGTGTCGGTACCATAAACGGCGTTAAGTGCCTGACTGTAAAATGGCTTAAAATTATTGCAATTGTAAAGCAGGTAATTTGAGCAAACTTGAGTTTGAGTCAAGTTCTACGAATACAGCGATAAACATAACATTATTTATGAATATGTTTTGAAACATTAATAGGTGTGTATTTTCGGGGCATGCCAAATATGTTCCTATGTATAGGTTTCCGATGTCACTCTGTTTCTGGAAAGATATGCATATTTTTGCTATAATAATCGTGATTTCATGGCATTTGGTTACTGTACGACGCTAAAAATTTTCCAAATCAATCAACCACTTGAACTTTTTCAGTCTAAAGATGCTGTCTAAAATGTCACAACCCATTTTAAACAGAAAATTCAGAATTTCAAGCTTAAATTATCGAAAATTTAAGTGTTTAAGCTATTTTAGGTAAATGTAGTGCTTAACAATACAGCACGCATGGAGGTGCAGCATTGTAATTAGGTAAAATACAGCAGGTGTGTACGATTCGTACGTACTGTACAATACAGTACGCAAGTACAGTACAGCATGTGTGTCAGCTGAGAGAGATTAGCAGAGAAAGCAAGGTAGTAAGTAAGCCTAAGCCTAAGCCTGGAAGGAGCAGAGAAAAAAGCGAGTGATGGGTTGGACCGAGACAGGAGAGGTACTGTAAAGTGTAAGGACTGACCGACTGTTCATCGACTTTGAGCAGGAGTTCTTCGGTTCGAGGCACAGGCAGACCCAATCTGAGACAGGCGGGCGACAGCTGGGGACAGACCAGTTCCAGTAACTCCCGAATCACTCCTCTGCTAGACTTGTCCACACACCCCTCCGGCAACGAGTCCTCCGGAATGCTCACTCGCAGTGTGCGCAACTAAATTCACTAGCTATCTTTCTCTCCACCACAGAATGGTTAGCCTTCTGACTAGCAATCAGTCATGTAACAGAGGTCTGCCCCCGGGGTCTAGAGGGTCCCTAAACTGTCTTGCTTGGGGTTGTGTTTCTAGCTGGGGGCTAAACCACAAACTCCCAGTACATGTATGACTGAAGGGTATACGGTTGAACCGACTTAGGCCAGACCCCCGAGACGATTTTTCCGACCCCTCCGATTACTCTGGGAAGTAATCTTTTGAGCATACCTTCGGAGACAAAATATACCCCTTCAGTCATACATGTACTGGGGGTTTGTGGTTAACCTCCAGCCAGTGTGGTGCACATTTTATCTAGGTAACTAGGTAACTAGGTATACCTAGTATTACCTAGTTAATATTTGGGAAAAGTACCTAGATTTACTTTACCTAGTTGTTGGTTACTCTATTTTACCTAGTTTTACTTTACCTAGTTTTAAATCCACATAACTAGGTACTTCTAGGTAGAACAAGTTTACCTAGTTTGATATTTTCAGTTTTACGTGGCTTTTTCAGTCAGCAAACCTTCAAATTTCCGGCTTTCCCACAATTACAGTGGCCCAGAGAATGAATTTCTGACTTATTTGATCAAAAAATACAAATATTTACTTTGAAATGTGTCAAATTTCGTAAATTTTAACTCCACTAACTTCATCATTGTTCTATTGAACCACAAATAACATTTTGACTTGATTTCGAGCGTTTTAAGTTTACCTAGTATTACCTAGTTTTTCTGGGCTTTACCTAGTATTACTTTACCTAGTTTCTTAGCTGAGAACTTTACCTAGTATTACTTTACCTAGTTTCTTAGCTGAGAACTTACCTAGTATTACTTTACCTAGTTTTTTATGTGTCAACTTTACCTAGTATTACTTTACCTAGTTTTAAAATTTCAAAATGCACCACACTGCCTCCAGCTAGAAACACAATCCCAACCAAGACAGTTTAGGGACCCCCAACCCAAAAATACAAGTACAGTCAGGCACTTAACGCCGTTTATGGAACCGACACCATATATGGTGCACTTACATATACACCGGTTCCTAGGGTACAGGTACCATAAACGGCGTTAAGTGCCTGACTGAAGTAGTAACATAGTAGTGGCTCCAGTACTAACAAACTGACTCAAAAATCACTATTTTAGCTTAAAATTCGCTTGAAAAGCCTTTGGAAACCGAATTTGACGTTTCCGCTGCTGATATTTATGAGGAATCGGAGTTCTTGGCAGCTGTTTTTATCGTTTTTTGCTTGTTTTTAGCTCTAAACCGCTTTTTGGCAGCTTAAAATAGCGATTTTTAGCCTACTTAATGAGAATAAAAACGTGCTAAAAACGAATCTCCAGGCGTTATGGAGCATTTTCAAATTTTTAACCCGTTCGACCCTGATCTGAAGGGAAACCCCCTGGCCCCAGGCCAGCCCAGACCTGTTAGATGTAAGCGTTCAGCCCATGTGCACACATTGCATATACGACTGGCCATACAATGTACATGTAACAGGTCATCCGCCGAAGAGGGAGGGGGTTGGGGAGGGCTGAGCCCAAATTTTGGGAGGGAGTTAGGCACCAAAAACTCTAAAAAATCGTAAAAAATCGCAAACTTGAAATACAGCTAAAAACTGCTGTTTTACAGGCGGTTTTGGCAATTTTTGCGTCTGAAACTTTAAAAAATCGCTTTCAAATTCACTCAAAAATTACTTGCCAGGAAAAATCGTCTCGGGTATGGGAGGGTCTGGCCTAAGTCGGGTGGGGGCAGAGCCCTGTTACATGTATGCGACTGACAGGCACTGTACTATTGGCAGTGGCTTCACATCTCATAGAGAGAGGCAGGTAAATTAATTTTCTACTGCCAGTGTGTAGAGATAGATAGGAGTGAGCTCACATCACTAAGTCTGACGATCAAGCGATAGAGTCCGGCGGCTGAGAGTCCGGCCGTCTTGGTCTCTTTCTCGTCCAATCTCTCCTTTACCAGACTGATGGCTACCGGTCCGAGCGAGTCGTCGGTTCCGAAGAAGTTCTGGTGCGCTGAAAAAAGGTCCCCGTAGCTTAGGCAGCAGTGATATTATGGAGTTATACGTAAGAGATGCGTGTGCGCCGACAGCAGTGTGGCAGTGAAGCAGAGCTTAATTTGCTGGCTTTTAGGTTAAACAGCCTATCGATCGTTCTACAGACACGCCTCTCTCTCCCGGCCGCCACAATTACAGACCACTCCCTGCTACTGTCTGCCCCTATACCCCACCCTCACTCCTTCATCATACCAACCCCTACAGGAGAGAGAAAATTTTCGCTTTTTTGGACTTTTGTGGGATCCCCTCCGGATTTTTCCGGCCCATGTACAGTATGTGCCACGTACCCTTACCCTAGCTAGAAAGGCTAACCCCTTTACCCTCAGACAGTTAGAACAGTCAGGCACTTAACGCCGCTTATGGTACCAGAACCATACTGTATATGCTGAGGGGTAGCTCCGAGCCTTTAACCCCTCAGCCCTCTGTGCCCATGTCTTATTGATGTGATTTTGGTCGAAAATGAAGAAAAATGCTACACGAAAGTTACAAGAGAACATGGTATAGCCATGTTGCATCATTCATTGCGTTTTGCGTCAGCCATACATGTAACAGGAGGTCTGCCCCACCAGACTTGGCCAGACCCCACAAGACGATTTTTCCGACCACCCCCCCCCCCCTCTGATTTTTCTGGGAAGTAATTTTTTGAGCAAATTTTTGCAATTTTTTGGAATTTCAGACTCAAAAATTGCCAAAGTCGCCTGGAAAACAGCACTTTCTGCCTGTATTCAGCCCAAATTAGCGATTTTTAGCCGAAAAACTGCAATTTCTCCGATTTTGAGCGTTTTTAGTGCCCAACCCCCTCCTAAAATTTGGGCTCATACCCCCGGCCCGCGCCAGCCCCACCCCCAACCGTTCGGCGGATGACCTGCTACATGTACGGCCTCAACTGAGCAACTGGCTGGGGTGCTACGTGTTTTTGAAGAGTTGTGTTGAAGCGCAAAAATCGATTGGATTCTAGCTAAACGGCACCAAGAATTACAGGCGCCATTTGAGAGCTCCCACCCACTTCCTTCCTCCAATACATTGGTCTCTGAATCGCTCCACTCATCTTGCCTTTTAGGATTAGCTACTGACCAGCATAAATATACACAGCCAATTCAAATTACGCGCCTATTCCGGTAAATACCGTACCTCTGCCAGCAAAGCAATGCCGATAGTAGTAAGCGCCAGGGTCGGTCGACTCGATGACAACCTGCGGCTGTCGGGACGCGCAGAGACGCCCTCCGAGGTAGACGTTGCTGAGATTTTCCAACACCTAAAACACGCACCGCCTCACACCAGACACACAGACGAAACGGCATTGGGTAGCAAATTACACAAATGTAACGAAACGCTACGCTCCCAAACGTTTTCTATAAGGAACAAGCGATTTTTTCGGGAAAGTAACTTTTCGAGCACTTTTTTGCAAATTTTGAAAATTTCTGACAGTAAAATTGTCTGTAAAACAGTGCTTTTTAGCTGTATTAGCGCATTTTTACTATTTATAGCCCAAAATTGCGATTTTCCTGAAATTTTTAGCACTTAGTACTAGTGTTCCGACGATATCAAAACTTGTCGATATTCGATATCGATATCGATATTTTCAGTTCAATATCGATCGATATCGATATCGATATCGATATTTATAGTGATGCAGGAAAATCGGAAAATCTGAGAATTTGAAAGTGCAGACTGCTCTTTCTGCTTATCAGTCAAGCTGATGCATGCAGAGAGATGCAATCAGTAATCTGATATCAATTAGTAGAGAATCGCAGAAAAGCTAGTGGCCCTTCTGAAGCCCTTCAATGAAAAGGTTGATCCCTCAGGCCGATGCCCCACCCTCATTAAGCATAAATGAGCTAAGACAGAATAGCTGTATTTTAACTTACGTATTTTAATCACAAATCAGACAAAAACCTTGATTTTAGTAAAAAAATCGCACTTTTTTGCTTACCATCCTTTCAACCACCCATCAGCCGGCGGTACCTGCCCAGGATTTAATAATTTATCACCCTTTAGCCGAAACGCTAGTTCATATCTGCTTCTGCCCTTCTGCTTCAAGTCTGCGGAGTGAGCAGCTCTTCAGTGTTGCTGCAGACATTTAAGAACCTAACCGTTGCTGTCAAAAAGCTGAGAATGCCGAAAAATTGATGTTTCTGAGAGCTATCATCACTGTTAGGTTTTGACTATACAATCGATTTCCGAGCTGTCCAGGAAAAACTGTTTTTTACTGGTCCAGAGAAATAAACTTGGTGTCTTTTTTGTTTTTTTTTCAACTTTTCCGCACATAAAATATCGAAAATATCGATGCGAAATATCGCGATATCGATATCGATATCGATATTGGAAAAAGGGTCGATATATCGACTTTTCGATATCGATATCGATATATCGTCGGAACTCTACTTAGTACTACTTTTAGGAGTACCCCCGTTCGGCGGGTGTATAACCCCAAATTCTGGGGAAGGGGGCTAGTGTACCAAAAAACTCAATTTTAGTCTAAAATCGTAAAGAAGGGCTAAAATACGTGGTGTTTTAGAGGCAATTTTACTGAGTGAAATTCTAAAAAATCACAAAAATATGCCTAAAAAGTACTTGGCAGGAAAATATAAGGGGGGTTGGAAAGTCTCGGTGACCTCGATTGGGGACTCGCTTGGTCAGGTGAGACCCCAGAATGTACAGTATGTCTAAGTCTAAACTCTTAGCTTGAGAACATTTTTGACAAAAACGTCCGTAGCTCCGTTCCGAAATGAGAGGTAGTGTCCTAATGGGGGAAATGACTCTGTTACAGATGGGGGCAAAGAGCCACCTACTCCAGCTTCTGCAGCAGTGGCCTCTCTATGCCAGGTTTCGTTGGGACAGCCGACCACTTGACCCATGAGACCCGAGTTGCCGATGGTGTGCCGACTCAGAGCCAACCGCCTCACAGGCTCGTGGCTTATCTCGTTCCTATAAAAACAAGTCTTAGCTACGGTAGCAAGAGAGAAAACTGTTTATAACAAAACTTTCAAATCCGTCCCGACACAATTCTATATTTCTAAAGTAGGCGAACCTTTATTTCATCTTTACCTCTAGCGCAATTTCTCACACCTTTCTTTGCGTGCACAGATCAAATTTGCTGATTTTGCTAATTTGTCAGCGAAACACGCTGCACCTAGCAAGCATGGGACTACGGTATACCTGAATCCAGGACAAGCAGCCAATAAGCAGCTGCTCTTTCCGTCGCCGGGGTCGTCCTCGGTGGGGCTCTGTGCCCCGGAAGCCCCGGTAGGACGAGGGGGGTTGAGGGTGGTGGGTGCCAGACCGAGACACCAGGCCGAGGCCAGACTGATACAATCGTAGTAGGCGGTGCACATGGGAGCTGGCGGCTGACTACTGTAGCCGTGACCGCTGTCCGCTGCTGATTGGTCGGTCATGTTCGTCACTACAGGGGAGTCTCCTAAATCACTAACTGCTATAAGAGTAAGACTGACCGAATCTGATTTAGTCTAGCACTTAATGGCGTTTATGGTACCGACACCATACATGGTACCCCTACCCATGACCATGGGTGCCGGAACCTATACGGTACGAAATCTGAAAAGAGTGGTACCAGGTACCGCCGGTACAGGTAAAAATGCCAAGGTACCATATAAGTACCAAAGGCCCCGAATGTGTTTCTTATTTTAGACGAATTCCTTTCCTAACTCGGCGGGAGAGGGTGTCCACCAAAGCATTGGGTGCGATGATTGTATGGTACTGGTACAAGCACAATTTTTATTTTTAAAAGATAAGTACAGGGAAATGAAATTAACTACTGGTGTGCTACTGTACTTAGAAAAGCGAGACATTATAAGAAAGTCTACTAACTTTTAGTTGATTAATTGGGGTTGGGGGTTCATAGTAGTAATACTAAGTCCCCTCACAGTCACGGCTAGACTTGGGCAAAGGGGGCTAAGGGGAGAGGGTTGACCCCTCAGGCTCCGACCTACATTGTACCTCCCCATCAAGACGATCCCCCACCTCAAGAATTTGTAGAAATAATTTTGTACGGAAATTTATGATAAAAGCATGCTTAGATTGAATGAGCAAATGAGCTCAGCACAGCTTATTTTAACCTATTTTAGCGAAAAATAAGCCTAAAAACCTTGATTTTTGTCAAAATCGAAATTTTTGGCTTACTCAGCCGCCGCTACCCCCGTCAGGATTTGAAAAGTTACCACCCCTCAGCCGAAAGCTAGCCCATGTCTGGTCACGGTTACCCTTGAGACAGAACAAATATAGGTATTCGTAGAGGCTCCAGTATAAACTAACAAATTGGCTGAAAAATCACTAATTTTCAGCATAAAATCCACTTAAAAGGGTTCTGCTAACCGAATTCGTCTTTAAGCGTGCTCATATTCAACACATACATTCAATTTAGAAGCCTATTTTCTCATTTTCTGGTCGTTTTCCGCTCTAAAACGCAATGTACCAGTTTAAAATTGCGATTTCTAGCCTACTATTAAACTAATAAAAGCTGCTTAAAACGCCCCATCTGGCAGGCAGGCAACCCGGACCTGCTACATGACATAGATAGTCTACTTGCTAATCGGACTCTGCGCGGCTAGTCTAAAAAAGCTTACTAGGCCAGGAGATTACAGAGCATCGAACACAATGGGGCGGTAGATTGTGGGCCGAGCGGAGGGGCGCCAATTAGGCCGAGCAGCTAGAGATCAATAAAAAAGGCAAAAATCCATGTGCTCCATTGTCCAACTTACGCTGGGCGTAAGCGACAGCCGAGTCGACACTCAGTTGTTTGCCCAGAAAGCAAGCCATGTTACAGCTCATACTGCCTCAGCACTACGCACTACATACGTGCACACAGCTAGAGCGAAGCAGCTAGAGCGGTCGGTCGGTCGGGTGGCTGCTGAAACCAGATCCAGGCTGGAGCGTCGGTTTAGAATCGAATTTTGCCCTCCCCTCCTCACCACCAGCAGGCGCCGGCTTTTAGTCTAACAATGGCGGGCCGTAAAAAGAAGTACTTGACGCCTCGCTCCTTATAGCTTGGCCTTAATTGGCGACTCTACTACTACTAGCTGCTCGCCGCCGGTGCGCGTTAGCTGGCAGTATAAGCTGACATAAGCAATTAGCTGGTGCCGACAGACTGTCACACAAACGGCTGCATATTTTATGAGAAATTGATCAATTGACGAATTGCTGAACAGGTTGTGTGAGTCGGCCTTATGTAAACACTACTGCCAACAGCCAGCCTTTTGAGCTGCCCTGGTGTTTACACGAAAAAAGAACGGCTTGTTTACAGAAATTATCCCCCCAAATTTCTACCGCATCCTTTACACTGAGATCTAGGGGCACTACTGCTAATTGCAGCAATTTCTGAAAAAACCGCCGCCACAATTGCTGCAATTTGCAGCAATTTTTAAACAATTACAACTATTCCGAAAGGCAGTTTTTCTTTCGGCCGCACAGCAGAATCTGGTCAAATGTAGATAAAATAACAATCTTGGTACAGCTAAAGAGTGCATGCAACCCGCTATTTTTGGGTCAATCTTTTGCAATTGTTTACAATTTCTGGCAATGGAATTGCTAAAATCTCCACATCCATGCAACCGATCATCGGCCAATAGGGAGAGAGGTTGGGAGGTGTGAGCCCAAGTTCTATGAGAGGACGGTTGGGTATTAAAAAAACGAATTTAGGCTTAAATTCAGCCGAATTTTTAGCAATTTTGGTGTCCTGAATTCTAAAAAATTATAAAAAATTGCTCGAAGAATTACTTGCTCGAAAAATCGGGAAAATGTTAACCCTGTTACATGCATGAAAACAGCTATCAGAGCCCATAGGTAGGTAAATACACTTTTCAGCGAACTTTAGCCCAGAATAGTATTCAATCCCTTTCAACGAATGACCTGCTATGTCTTGTACACAAGCACGATAAATAATACTACTATAAATCTTTAAGAGAAGCCGCTCGGTTCACTACTCTAATGAGAACAAACAAATCGACCTCGAAAAAACACAAGTGCAAAGGGTCTATAAGAAGTCTAGCGTCGTAGCTACGTACTATTTATAGGAAGCCACTGGAGAATAATCACAGATACTAGTGAGCTATGAAAAAGTAGGCAAAGAAGGCTCGTCAAGTTCAAGGCTGAGCAAGCAGCATGCGTCGGTCGGCAGATAAAGTCAACTTAATTGAGTATCAGGCAGCAGGCCCGACTCTAAAAATAGCGCTGCCGCGCGCTTAGAAACGACTTCTAATAGAGTGCTAGCTATAGACTCAAATAAACTGTAACAGGGCCTGCCGATTCAATTTTCGCCCCTCGGCCGCGCGCGGAGCCAAAGTCACTAGTAGCTAGTTCATTTGCATAAGAATTGTACCTCCAGCGGCTAGGACCGGCATGTCCCCCCGGGGGGTGCCGGCCGGTTCGGAGTCCTTGGAGCCGAGTCCCGAACCAGCCAACGCGCTGGCAGTTCGACTGCCCACGAATCTGAGCCGACGCAGAATTGACTCGCCTGACCGGGCCGTCGCTCGGCCCTGCTGCTGCTGCTGTTTGGACGACTGGCCGCCAGACGGCGTCATGCACCCGCTGCTCGTCGCGCCATCTGACGGCTGGATTCGGTTCTGAAATTACATTTTCTTTTAATTCACCACACTGTTTTTTGGAGCATTGCTTCCCTCCCACTTGTATGTTAGGCCCCGTCGACCGTCAATACTATTCCCCTATTGGTTGAAAATTTTGGCAATCTTTCTTGCCCTACCCTTTAGCTGATATCACATCTAAGACATCCTCTAACTTTTCCATAACATTTTAGGTCTGCGTTTTTAGGTTATGATGACTGCTTGCAGCAATTCCATTTTACTCCGGTTGGAGAACTCTGGCAATTTTTGTTGGGATTTTAGTAAATGACTTAGTAAGTAAATGGTGCCATTCACTCAAGATTTTAGCTGTACCATACATGTTGTTAGTTCCGGCTGGAGGTGGTCGAGTGGGGTTTCACCCCGGTAGGGGGCTCCAAAATTTCAAAAAGATCCAAAACTCCTGCGAATGCGTTTTAGCACGTTTTATGTATAATCAGGCTACAAATCGCTATTTTAAGCTGTCAAACAGCATTTTAAAGCTAAAATCATTTTAAAAAAATGAGGGAAATGCTGTCTAAAACCACCGAAACACCAATTTGTCTTTTAATATCAGCAGCCGAAACGCCAATTTCGGTTACCAAAGGCCTTCTCGGGTAGAGGATTACATTTTTCTCGGAGGGTGTAAGGGTTGACGTTTCCAGCTGGGGCCAACCCAAAAACCCCTAGTACATACGTACGTACGTACATGCACGACTTAGAGTTAAAAACTTCATAATTAATATTTTACATGCGTGCTTATGTAGGTAAGACACACAAACGAACGACATAGGTTGCTCACGTTAGGAAAAGTGATTAGTGGCAGTATTGAGGAAGAATAGGATTGTAAAAAATTGTACGTCAGCTTTGAAGCAGAATCAGAGACAGCCGAACAGGGAGGGACAGTTCTTAAAAGTTATATAAATCGGTAGAACTATATGACTGTAATTAAGTACGGTTTCCAAGTTATCTTGCTACAGCACCCTGCCCAGCTCTACGTACTGTATGTACGCATGGGTTCTAGCTAGTGCTACAGTACTACGATTTCAATGGCATTGCATGCATGCATCACACTCAAAGACAGAAAATTCTGTTTGATTTTTAATTTAAGTTTATAAAAGGGAAGTCATAATATGCAGAATCCCTACCACATCAGCAATCTGTTACACAAAACAGGGTCTAAAATTTTGAAGAGGTCTGCTCAAACAGAACGAAAACTTATTAAAAAGTAGGTATTCTTCAAAAACGCATTTAAAAGGTATGCTAAGCCAGAAAAATTAATAGAAACTGACAGCAATGCATTTTATCTTATAACATACGTACACAGTTACTGTATTTACATAGAATACAGTAAGCTACAATAGCGTCTCCGCGCCTAATACCAAAGCTGACGTAGGTTGGTGCGAAAGGGGAGAAAAGCGAAAAAACCACCGTCACTTACACCAACGTCATGTACGACCACTTGAACCTAAGAAAAGATCAAAAAGTCTCAAAGCAAATCAGGTTTGGAGGCAGAGCAAAGCAAACAGTAATCTCCGTACCACCGGCAAGTTGTGGTGCGAGAGTTGCGCCGTCTTTGTGCTTTTCGACCGGGCCAAACAAACAGTAGGGACAGCCGGACAAACAGACAATCAGGGTCTCGTTAGCGCACAAAAGAGCAGAATAGAGACATGGCGTTTAATAATTCAGTTTGCGCGCAAAAAATAGGGGCCACCAGATTTGTGGGCCGGCTTAGAGCCGCCGCGATGCAAAAGGCCGAGCGGAGCTTGTTGCGCGGCGGCGGCATGTATTTTTATCGATTGGTTTCCGGCCAATCACCGACCAATTTCGATAGGTGCACCGGCTTAGCGCCCCACCCCAGCCGGCCGGCCGCCCGGCCTCACAAGCTCCACGGTCGCCCGCCCGCCCGCCGGGCCCCCTTCATTGATCTACTGCACCAATCTCTCTCACTCTCATTACACCACCGCTAAACAATGCGCCGGACCGTGGCTTAAGTTAGCTGGCTGTATTGTATTACTGACACATACATACGTACGTAGAACAGATAACCCCATCTCTCTGGCTCTGCCCCAGTAGAAAATACAAGTGGAAAAGTCTGAGCAAGGAGATAACAATGATAATAAAATCATTCGCGCTAGTAATCAACTCTTTGAAACATACCTAACTAAACAACTACTACTCTTACCAGTTGACTAACTTATAAAATATTGAACTATGGTATGAATCGATTCTCTAACGTTTACTGGACAGTTGAACCGGCAGAATCAATATCTAGATTAAAGACTTTTTTATTTATTGAACTTATTTTTTATTTTATTTAATCAATTTATTTATGAAATTAGAAATTGATTTGATTTAATTTTGTGGAACAGCTGAAATTAGCTAATGCTATATAAAGAACGGCATGTTCATGTTGGTATAAAGCACAAACTGGATTCTGCATTGGACCCAAAGAGTGGGTCCAAACTCCAAAATTTCAAAAGACTCAGAAAGTCCGAAACTTCAAAAGTGTGTTTTTAGCACGTTTTATTAGACAAAAAGACTAAAAATCACTATTTAAAGATGCCAATTAACGTCGTAGAGTTAAAACAGGCAAAAACGAACGAAATGGCTTCTAGAACCACCGATTTCTCTTAAACATCAGCAGCGGAAACGCCAAATTACGGTACCAATGGGTTTTTAAGCGTATTTTTTAAGGTACAGCATAAACATTTAGTAATTTCTGAGCCAGTTTGTTTGTACTGCTACTAGTACTTCTATTTTTGGGTCGCTGGGCGCTAAACTGACTGGGGCACGGGTTAGGGGCCTTAGTACCCCTCCAAACCCCCTAATGTACGTATGTAGGTACATGTATGGTATTGGGTGTATAGCGCAATGTGGTGTTTTCAAATTAATGGGTTTTGGTGCCTCAATAGTCAATACTGACTGGCACCTTGCAAATCTTCAAATTTCGATCCATAATTAGCTTCATAACAAAAAGTTAGCAGAATTAATGCGGCTATTTCTTATAGTGGCCTGTTCCTAAGCACACCAAGTATAATTTAAATTGGCTTTATTTCTTTTATCTAAAACAGATAAATTTAATTTTTTGTCGCTTCTAGTGCTACAGAATGAATGAACCTGATCATTGAAACACTATTTTTTACCCAGCTGGGCTGAGCAAGTACTGGGCATTCGGTGGGGTACAGGGCTTTTCGGCAATACTATACTAGTCTTATTACTGGTCTGTAACTGTTACAGTCAAGTACTTAAGGCCATATACGGTATGGTACCTGTACTGTATATGGCAACCGGTACTTAGGGTAGTGGCATCGTATATGATTGAACTGCTAGTATATTACCATCGGGCACTGTGGTGGTACCATATGGTACCGGCACCCGTGACCAAAAGTGCCATATGTGGTATTCTTGGTGGTACGCATCGTACATATACGAAAAGTGCCTGACTGTGTTACAGCTAGTATTCCGACCAAATATAAATTAAATAACAAAATTAAAAATTCTCGCGATGACTGTCAAATAAACCAAAATTATATTAAATTTCGTAAAAAAATTGATACGAATTTGATATAAATTTGCTTGGTTTGGCAGCTTCACTGATTAAAGACAGACTAAAAATCAACAAGTTCAGTCTAAAGTTGACTTTATAGAAAAGATATGAACTGATTACATGAGAATTTGTAGACCATTAGTTGCCATCTGAAATAGTTCAACTCAGTTTGGACTGACTCGACCCAGGTTTTGACTTGATTTCTCTGGAATTGAGTATTGATTTTAGCAAATATATATTTAATTCAAATCAAACAACAAATTTACATCAAATTAAATTTCTGAATTCCAGTACCAAGCAAATTAACAGCAAGTTAATTTCTTCTAAGCAAGCAATTTTACCAGTTATTTAATTTCAAGATAAATTGACTCGGAAATACTAAATAGTGGCAGCAGAAGAGGTAGGACGGAAGCAAGACTGACCCTGATCTCCGAATCGGTTCCAGCTCGTTTCCTGGTTTCCGACTTGTCGAGTTTGTCTGAGTTGGGCGGTTCCTCTACGGAGCCGGACGAGGCGTACCGGTTCATGGCGCAGTCAAGACGCTGTTCAAGTTCGTTCTGACTGCTGCTTCGCGCCAACGCGGCGCGCCGCATCGAAGCGCTGGAACTGAAGGCGGAGGTGGTGGCACTGCCACTGACCGCTCCGCTCATCCGATGTTGCCCTTGTCGACCCACTGTCGTTGGAGCTTTGCGCTGCAATTGTAATAAAACACTTTTCGATTTTGCACATTTTTCAATCTTTTACATTATTTTCCATATTTTGCACTTTTTTCGCGACTTTGCACATTTTACTACGTTACTAAATAAGTGTGAGTCAGGCATTTTTTGACACGTGCTGTAGATTGATCCGAACTAATGCAAAACAAAACGTATATGTTTTATGTATGTATTTTGAAACATCAATGTGTTTCCTGTTGGAGAACGTATACAGAAGTTTATGTTTTTCAATATGTTTGCACAACAGGTCTGTTTCTACAGATATGTTTCTGCGGCCAACATGTCTTTGGAGGCATATCTATATTTTTTCTGTAGGAATTGATGACTTTTTGTTTTGCTCACTGTATGATGCCAAAACCTTCCGAAATCTGACCATTGCTTGAACCTATCCAGTCAAAATATGTTATCCAAATTGTAACAAAGCGTTTGAAAAGAAAATTCAGAATCTGAAGCTTGAATTATCGGAATAAGCAAAAATTTAAGTAAATAAGCCATTTTAGATATGTTTGTTCATTTTTCATATCGATATGTAGTATGTCAATAATATAATTTTCCAACTGTACATGACATGGATGGTACCGATACTTATATAATTTTATAAAATATACAGTATGGATAAAAATCTGCCATCCTTTTTGAACTTTACTCAAACTGGATTTGGCTCAAATTTTCAGAATTAATTAGTAAGATGACTGGACAGACATGGGCTAGCATTTCCGCTGAGAGGGTGGTAAAATTTCGAATCCTGAGGGGGACTGAGGCGAATTTAAGGGGATGATTAGCTAAAAAGTCCGATTTTTTACGAAAATCAAGGTTTTTAAGTATATTCTTCGCTAAAATAGGTTAAAATAAGTTATTTCATGCTTTTATCATAATTTACTGTACAAAATTCTGCCTAAAAATTCCTGGGAGTAACGGCGGCCTGAGGAGGTCAATCCATGTCAACCCTTTGCCCCATGTCTGTGACTGAATACATATCGAAAGTTTAGTGCCAAAAATCTAACTGGGACTGGTTTTATGAGCCGAAAACTATAAGAATGAATGTGGTCCACAGAAATTCTTACTTTTTTCTGTAGTTCAAAGAGTATGGGTCTGAAGCTTACAAAAATGATTGGTATTGCCATTGGACATAACATGAACTTCCAATACAATCTATGTTGATTATCAACAGATTCAGTGCTTTGACTCTAGAAGGTTTAAACTAGGTATGGGATTTTTTATCATGATTTTGAAATTCCACAATTTTGGTGCCCTTGAGCTAGATGGCTGGCCAGTTGGTATGGTATGTTATGTCCAATGGCAATAACAATCATTTCTGCAAGTTTCAGAGCCACACTCTTTGAATTAAGTTGCCGGAAGATTAGAATTTCCGTAGACAACTGTTGTTTGAGTATGAGATTTTCAGGAATCGGTTCGGCATGGGTAGGCATTCGGTAAAATATCGGTATACCGGTATTTATTCGATAATTACTGAAAATGTTTTATAAAGTCAAAGCAGTGAATTTTCCATTTACACGGCCATGGATCTAGTCATTTCCAAGGTCAGAGGCTAGAATATTCATCAAAAGCAATGGGATTTACAGCTTTTAGGAATTTTTGAAATTATTTCTTAGCTGAAATTATTTTCGATATGGGTTTGGTATACCCAATCAACAGTACCGTGGACCTCCCTGATTCGGCTCATAAAGCCAACAGGAATTAGAATTTTGGCGCTAAGGTTACACCATACAGTATGTATAAGTAGCCAGTTGTCGTATCAATTTTTGCTGAAAACTTGAGCCAAATCGATTAAGAACTCCGAGAACGAACCATTTGAATACAGTTCGAAAAGGGTGTGGAGTGGACCATACTGTACATGTAACAGGTCATCCGCCGAAGGGGCGAGGGGGGTGGGGGAATGTGGCGCCTGCCGGGGGGTCCGAGCCAAATTTTGGGAGGGGGTTGGGCACTAAAAACGCTCAAAAATCGCAATTTTTCGGCTAAATATCGTCAAAAATCGCTATTCGGGCTCAAATACAGCTAAAAGGTGGTGTTTTACAGGCGATTTTGGCAATTTTTGTGTCTGAAATTGCAAAAAATCGCAAAAATTTGCTCAAAAATTACTTGTCAGGAAAATCGGAGGGGGTTCCCATCCGGGGGGTCTGGCCTAAGCCGGGTAGGGGGCTGACCCCTGGGCGTTTAATTGGAAAGCCTTTGCGAATAGACGCCCGGGCGTCTATTCAGATAAAAGATTATGGCCGTAAGCCGAGATAAGGTTTGGAATGGATTGCGATAAAAACTCACTGCGCGCGTTTTTTTTCGGCCGAAGCAAGCAGAGGCGGCTTTCTGCGTGTCTTTGTTGATAAAAATAGTAATATAGTCGTTAGTTAACATGCACGGCAATCAATGGACGCTGTTCCCGATTCTGCATTGTATTTACCACAAATTCAAACTCCTTAGCTGTATTTAAATACAGTTTGCGAGCTTTGCTAAACAGTGAGTTTGAATGGGTCGGCTGTTGTAAGTGGTTGTTATCAAGGCTGCACCTTTGTTAGAATCGCTAGAGAAGCGTGGAAACAAGTCATACGTACCTTGTCTCTTCTTAGACAAACTTTCCATTCTTATTTGCGTCATATTTACGTATTTTCCAATTAACCGCCCCTGGGCGTTTATTCAGATTAGAACTGAATCCGTGAAAAGTCCCAAAACTAAATAAACGCACATGGGCGTTTTTACGGAAAAACCCGGTACATATGTATGTATGTATGTATGTATACCCGGTATGTATGTATACAGTATAGTTGAGATTCCTTTAATAAAAACATAAAATTTATAGCACAAATGGAACAGTAAAATAGCGAAGCGATCGACAGCAATGCAATAGGCCTACCTACTGTCATCTATGTACATATCTACGCATTTGCATTAGTGAAGTAAAAACCTACAATACGAGATATAAAAACCAAACTGAAAAAGACAGAAATTGCGAAAAATCTGCGGAAACTACAGAACAAAAAAGACAGCGCTGGGCTAAGAGCAGAGCAGAGGCTAACAACGACCAGGCGAGGTGTGATAAGGTTCTGGTGCGTCTTAGGATTGCTTGGTGACTTTAGGCTATGGCTTAGCGGCAGAGGGCGCATTAGAGACAAGATGAGCGCACACTTTAATAACTGAGACCTTGCCACACTGCACATGGCTAATAAACGTGACGCAAATAGCTCTACGCTGCTTAGGTAGCTCTCTCTCCCCCAACGCCCCCGCCAAACACACACACCCTGCATACTACTACTACACCCACCCAAATAACTGTTTACAATTATTCTGCTAAATTAAAAATTAAAATCCAGGTCACGATTAAGTGGGTTCAGAGGTTATAGAGGTGATTCCCCTGCATGCTGCAAAACTACTTCGCCAGACTAGTGATACTCGGCAGTAAAAACTAAACAATGGTTGATTGGTTTTAGAAAAGAGACTCTAAACAATTGGCTGCAATGTTGTTAAATTGTTTATGTTAAATTGTAAAAGAGTCAGAAGTACCAAGTCTCTCGATTAACCGAGTTATACTCGAATCCGTACGTACGATTTACTACAAACAACAAATGTTTTTCGCTACTTTAAGTAAAGGTTTGCTAATACCAAAGACAATGAAAGGTTGTTCAGCCGAAAACGAAATAATTATGATGAGAAAATGAAACGGAATTCGCCTTTGAGCATCGACACAATATACTGTAATTTAGGCACTATGGGTACTCAAATCTATCCAACGCAAGGTATGAAGGGGTTCATTTGAACTTTCAAAAGTCATACCGCAAAGTCTTACCATTAATAAGTAATTTTGGGCGAAAGTGCTGACAAAAATAATCCAGTTTATTTACATTACCAAATGTTGAACACTATTAGTTGAAAGGAAGGAGCAAGTAAAAGCAACCATTTTTGGTGCACATACAATTGTATACATACAGGTAACAGGGGTCTGCCCCCACCCGACTTACGTAGGCCAGGCCCCCCACCTCCGAGACGATTTTTTCGACCTCCTCCGATTTTGTGGCAAGTATTCTTTGAGCAAACTTTTGCGATGTTTCAAATTTCAGACAATAGATTGCCAAAATCGCCTGTAAAACAGCAGAATTTAGCCGTACTTGAGCCCAAATTAGCGATTTTTTTGATAATTTTTAACCGAAAAAACTACGATTTTGAGAGTTTTAGTGCCCATTCCCCTCCCTAGAATTATGGCTCAGACCCCCCGGCCGGCGCCAGATTCCCCAAGCCCCGCTCCTCTGCGGATGACCTGTTACATGTACATACATGTATACACATACAGTACAATTAATTTCCCATGATTTATGAGCTATTTCAATCAAATTTCTTGAGTTAAACTCCGTAAAAAGATGTACCTAATCAGAAACCAGTAGAAGTATCTAGAGAAGTAAAACAACCGCCCATCACAATTTCCAAGCTATTTTTTTATTAATTCACGCAAAGTCGGTATGATCGGTAAACTTGCTTTTTCAAACCGAGCCTCCATTACTTAACGGAGTGTTCAAAATACCTCGGCTTTCGCAAAACAGCTATTTTAGCCGTGTCCCTAAAAACAGTTTTTAGCGGATTTTGTCAGCACACAATACCCGATATTTAGCCACCTCATATACAGTATTTCTACATTTTGTATTTCTACTTTAGCTCTCCACTTTCCAAATTTGGGCTTAATACCCTCGCTCTGGCCAAATCAACCGCACCCTGCCCTCTTTCGGAAGGTCACCTGTTACATACTGTACATGTTTGCTTTTATCATTACTTATTCTTCTGCATTATAATCAACAACACAACTAAAAATGAGTTTGAGTAAGTCCAAATATAATTTAGAAAATGAGCACATCTCAGTGACGGCGGGCTGCTTGGCTAAAGACAGTTAAGAAGCAAGCGAGAGAGAGAGAGAGGGACTAAGATAACTGAGCCTCGACATAAGCAGTGGCGGCGCTCAAGCACGCAGCTGCCGACGAATTATGTCTATTGTGCGCTAACATAAAAGCCCTCCCAGCTAACTAGCCAAAAGTTCCGGATCAATTTATTCGGCGTCGCCTGTTTACATCCAAACATGTTTATTGGTTGTTTGTTTACATAACCTACTTACACACTCACCTCGTAAAGCCTCTGGTGAGGTATATCTCTAGGCGACTTGTCGTACTGTTCTAGCAGCATCGTATTTCTGGCTCTAACTGGAGACGGGCCCATATTGATGACGTCACAGCTGTAGGGTCGAGGGTTGGTTCGAAGAGTGGCCGGGGCTTGAGCCCTTCGCATCTTGAAGTTGGGCATGGGAGCGGCGGCCCCGGTGGGGGTCGGGGTGTCCAACGAACTGGCCCGCATGCCGGCGACCGAGGGGGCGACGGTTCTCATCTTCTCCTCACTGGCTGCATGCCGCGGCTGCAAAGAAGAGTTTTGTTCATTGAGTCGGACTGAATGGTTCATTAATCTATTCCCAACTGACTTGGAACTCGTTCATAAAATGCAACTCGCACACGATAGCGTTTGTTGGGAATTGAAAAGTGCAGTGTTATGTGATAGGATGGCTATACCTGGACAGATTGTGCATCACATATGGGCAAAAGAGTTAAACTGTTCAGGCATTTCTCAGGATGAGGTCAGAAACGCGCTTTGGGATTTTATATACTGAATTGGAAACACGATTTAAACGGTTTTCCGAGCAAAACTATACAAAGTGGTGGTACCATGATCTTATCCAGTGACATATCCATTATTTTGAACGTTTATTAAAAAATTAGCTTTCGAAAAGGCGTTTAAAAGGCATTGTGAGCATCAAATACAGAGAATTTTAGTGCTAAATTTATTGGTTTCCTGCCAAAGTGCAGTGGCAAAATCTTTCTGCAAAGTTCCAGTTCCTGATAATATCAATACGATACCAAGTGTGAAAGTGGTACAGTTACCTGTCAAATTAATTCCATCACTACTACTGTTGATTGACGTAACATTGCGCGCGCCGCAAAGGGGCATACACCGGCGGTTACAAAAAAATTCATGAAACAGGTTCAAAATCAAAATTTGTACTAAGAAACAGGGCTCAAAATGCTAGTTTTTGAACTGAAAATTTGAACCACTGGCATAGTACAAAGTACAATTTTTGTGCAAACAACAGAGAATTAGCCCATGTCTATATAAAGTACAGGATTTTTAAAGCATCACTTACACGCAGAGGCATGCTGCCAATTAAAGTAAGAGTAGAGGCAGGAGGCTGGGTCACTTTTTCGTGAGCAGCCGGAGCTGGTCGTTAGGCAATGTTATGGACACTTAAAAATTGAATTTTGGCCCGGCTGATCGGCCAGCTTTCATCGGAAACTCCCAGCGGATTCTCTGAAAACCCGATACCCACTTAAAACTCACCCCTTTTAAAGGAGTCTCTCTCTCCTCTGCCCGTAACTTGAGCATTACGTGGCCCAGCTAAAACCACTTGCTAACCAATTAACGGCAATTACGTTCGATTTAATCAGAGTCGAAATTAGAGAGGAGGCCAACTCTTTAACTATTTTGACTAGATTGGTGCGCATTGCACTCTGGAATGCCTTACCCCCAGTCTGTTGTTATAAGAAATTTCTCTGCTTTTAAAAAGTTTGTTACTGGTGATTCGTTTCTTGACTTTGTAATCAGACAACAGCAACATGTACTTATATAGGCTTTGTTTTACCTTCTTTTATTGCTTCTGCCTAAGTACCGTTTTACAGGAAATAGAAGTAAAAGATTGATTGATTGACAGTAGTACTCACTCAGTAGATATGCATGGGCCAAAATCGTATTTTAGTAAACGGATACAGCATATAGTATACAAAATAGGTTTTTAAGCTAGATAATTTGAAACAGACATGGGCAAGAGCGGCTGAGGGGGCCACCCCATCAAGCTATGACCTACTATGTACCCCTACCCTTCAGGCTGCCGCTACTCCCTCTGGATTTGTACGATAAAAGCATGCCATGGAAGAGCTTATTTTGACCTAAAGCTAATCATGGATCGAATAGAGAAAATTTAAAGGGTGCCATTCAGTATTGGGTGTTGTAGAAATGCCCATAGTCAACAGAAAAGTTGGCACCCTAACATAAACACATAAGCCTGCTCTACTAGAGCATGCCTAACTCAGCAGCAATAGAGAGGGGCAATTTAGTGGGACAACAGGTGAGGCAAAACCGCGCAATTAACCTGTCCTGAGGGCCGGACTAACCTAACATCAATAATCAATGAGAATACATAATGGCCGCACAGGAAAGCCAAAAAACCAGTCCGAGCAAACAAAAAGACCTGATTGCTGACACTGCCCGTCTATCTCACTCACAACATTCCACCAGCGCCTTTAATTCGAATATGTAAATTAAATCAGAACTGATTTCAACGCAGTCATTAGAAAAAGGTTGAGAGAGATGGATACAAGGAGCTCCCTGATTTTATTATTACTATGGTGATAACATCTACCCGTTTTACAGTGGTTCTGAAACATTTTTTGTTGTTTTGTAAGCGTCAAATAAATGCCATATCAAGAATCAGAAACGGTAAGTATTTCCTGACACTGCAAAAGCTAAACACACCGTAAAACGTGACAAAAAGCACCAGCGCTAAATTTCAGTACGTATAGACAGGCAATTAACGCCGTTTATGGCACTGGCACCATATACCGGTACCTAGGCTAGTGGCCATAACCACAGCCCTCGAATGTGGTGTACCATACATGGTGCCTGACTGTCACACGCCGGACACAAAATGTTAGATCGACTATTAGTCTCCCCTTCACGGATGACAGGGTTGTGTCGTACATGTACGTACATAACCTCTGGGGAGTGGGTAGGGGAGTTTCCGTCAGTAGGGGGTCGAAAATTTCAAGAACCCCCGAAACCATACATGTAACAGCTCCGGGCCGACCTGGGGGGAGGGGGGTAGGGGGGGGTTTCCTCAGGTGGGGGGTCGAGGGGGGGGGGTTTCGCCCAGGTGGGGGGTCCCAAATTTCAAAAAGCTCCAAAACGCCTAGAAATGCGTTTTTAGCACGTTTTTCTCAGTAAGGACGCTAAAAATCGCTATTTTAAGCTGCCAAATAGCGTTTTAAAGCTAAAAACAAGCAAAAAATGACAAAAAGAGCTTCCAAAAACACCGATTTTTCTTAAATATCAGCAGTGGAAACGCCAAATTCGGTTTCCAAAGGCTTTTCAAGTGAATTTTAGGCTAAAAATTAGTGATTTCTGACCCAGTTTGTTAATACTCGAGCCACTACTAGTACTTGTATTTTTTGGTCAGGGGGAGGGGTCCCTTAACCTGTCTCGGGGGGGGGGGGTGGGGGTGAGGGGGGGGGTTGGCCTTTCCAGCCGGGGGGGGAACCCCCCCAAACCCCCCCTAGTACATGTATGCCCGAAACCCTGGAAAAGCGTTTTTAGCACGTTATTATTTTAGCGTTTTAGAGCTAAAACAAACAAGAAAACTACAGAAAGGGCTTCTAAAAAGACCGATTTGTCTTAAATATCAGCAGTGGAAAGCCCAAATTCGGTTACCAATGCCATTTAAGCGTTTAGTACTGGAGCCGCTCCTATTTAGTAGCAGGTGTAGTTTGGGGTGAGGGGCATACATGGGCCGGAAAAATCCGGAGGGGGGTAGGGGGGCTGGAGACATCGGGGGGGGGGGGGGGGTCCCCCGAAAAAGGCCAAAAAACGCCTATTTTGCCTTAAATAAGCGAAAATTTCCGGCGGGTGGGGGAGGGGGGGGGTATGACCGGCTGAGGGGGTATACCCCCTTACCCCCCGGCCCATGTATGGTGAGGGGTTGGCCTAATTCAACATTCACAACAGAGGAAGGAGATATTCAAGAAAGATAAACTTAGACAGTTCTGCCTAGAGATCAAGTGACTAGGGAATCAGCAGAATAATAGCAATAGAGCGGGCGCCAATTTTGTGACACAACAAGTGTGACTCAGTCTATAAGGGGCGGTCGAGATTTTAAACCGCCTCAAAAAGCGCTCAAACAGTGATCATTGCACAGCTGCCCTGCGATAAAGGACTCCCTAAGCGGGTTGCATCTGTTGCACCAGCAGACAGACCGACCGACCGGCAGGCAACAAATAATTCGTGTGCCCACACAAAGTAGTCTAATTTAGGCCTGAAAATTGCAGTGCGTGCGCGCGTCCAGCCGCCAAAGATTAGCCGAAATCTAAGGCTAATTCCTCGCCTGCGCGCTTAGATTGGCCGTAAAACCAGACACACCAAAGGATCGGCCATCTAGAGTAGAGAATGCGTCTCGCTTTTTTTGATGGGCTAGTTTTTTATTGGAAGAATTTTTATCTTGGGAGAGAATTGAGTTTGCTTCGATCAGAAGGAACAAGACAGCGAAAATCAATAATCAATCAGTGTACAAGGTTGGCCTTAAAAAGACTGCCTAGCTTTTTTCGAGTTTCCGAATGACTTCAAATGACAGCCATTCCCTCAATTATTATTATTTCCCAAAAATTTTTAGCACTGATGATAAGTGCTATTTGGTTGCAGATTGTTTTGACCAAGGGTTAGCCTGCTAGCCTTTTGTGGCCCTGAGTTATGACCTACCGAAATGAATTGATGCGAATTTTTAGACCTCAAGCTTAACATAAATATCTCACGAATCTTTATTCGGATCCTTCCGCAATTTTGTACGTTAACATTCGGTTAAAATCTGGTGGATTTTTACTTTCAGTGAAGGTAGCATTGTCAAAAATGAGAGTGGTGCCCTCTGAACATAAAGCAGGACTGTATGACTTAATTTAGATGTTCATTGTGTTACGTTAGTTGAGGCGATTGTAATCCATGACCCTACTGGCTCGTACACCCCTGTTTCCTGTAAAGAGGACAACACCCCATTTTCTTACAAATGCTAATTTTACACTTTCAATGAAAGTAAAAATGCGCTAGATTTTAATCGGCTTTGCTAGAACGCTGGCCTTTTAATTGATTAAAAACCCTATAAAGATTAGTTAACATGCACAATTTGGGAAAGATCCGATGACGGATTCGTGATGGTGAGATGTACATGTATGTTCATTTCGGAGGGGCATAACTCAAAGCTACAGAAGGCTAAGCAGCCTAGGACTCGACCAACATAAACTGCAACCAAAACTAAAATAAATCGCTTGTTACATGTTACACGTTTTCCGCCGATTGGAGAGAGGTTGGGGGTTTGAGCCCAAATTCTAGGGAGGGTGTTTGGTACTCAGAAAACGCTAAAAAACGCAAAAAATCGATAATTGGGGCTCAAATACAGCAAAAAAGTGCTGTCTTACAGGCGATTCTGTCTGAAATTCTAAAAAAATTGCAAAAAATTTGCTCAAAAGCCAAAAAAAATCGGAGGGGGGTCGGAAAAATCGTATCGGGGCGATCGGAGGGGGTCTGGCCTAAGTCGAGTAGGGGCAAACCCCGGGACCCCGTGTTATGGGGCCGTCGATAAACGACGTCGTTCCAGAGGTGGAGGGGGGTCGGCTGGAATGCGACGGTAGACGACGCACCAGGAGGGGGAGGGGGGCTAGCAAAAAACGACGTCGCTTTTTTCGGAATTTCAGGGCACTTCGATTGCATTATTTTCGATTTATGTACTTTCTGTCAAGCGTTTCTACATAAAGAAAAGCCTCCCAGAGTGTGTAGGGATTTATTCAATTAATTGCGCTGTATGGTAAAAAGAAAACGCAACAGTACTGAATGTACTGCCCTTTTATCGGAGGGGGGTAAACCGAAAACTACGTCGCCGTAGGGGGTCCCCAAGAAACGACGCAAGGCGATTATTGGGGGGAAGGGGGTCCGAAAAATCGGGATTTTGGAACGACGTTATTTATGGACGGCCCCTATATGTGTGAATAATCGTGCCAAAAAGCTTTTCAATTCGTTGAAACTGACGAAATGCCGGCCATTTGAAGTTATTCGGAAAACTCGAAAAAGGCCAGACCGCCTTTTCTGACGACACTACACATATCAAATAAATGATATGTTGTTTTTCTAATTTCTTCCTGTCCTAAGGGTAGTCATACAAGAAAAACGATACACCTGCCATACAAGCTCTCAAAAAGTCAGCCCATTCGTAAACCTTAACTGAAAGATTCCTAAACAACATCGGCTCTCCAGAACTGGAAAAAGCTACAAAACAGAGAACATATTTCAGTCCAAACCTGACTCATCTGGTAGAATCGTAAATATTATTGCAAAAGCATCTGTTCAGGCGGCACAATAACAACAGCGCCAAGGGGTGTCAAAAAAGCACCGCCTAAAGCCAGCGAGCAAACACCAAATCGAAGCCACCTGAACCCGTTAGACTGGCACTTTCCAGCCATCTAAGTGGGCTATCTAAACACCAGCGCCGGGTGGGTCAGCCAGAACTGGTAAAAGGGTGTTGTTAGTACGAATTTTTTCCCGCCCCACAGAGAGAAAGGCACGCGCGGCGCCGGCCGGGTGGCCCGGTAAATTAGACAGCAAAACACGCGGCGTCCCTCACTGGACGGAAATAAAAAAAAGAAAATTGCTATGGGAATGCTAAGCCGATGTTGCGCCCGGCGTCACTGGCTAGTCGGCATCCGTTACGCTTACAATGCTGCACACTACTGCATGCTTTGACGATTGTTCGGTATGTAAAGTACGCATACTTCAACTGGGCATTTATTTACCATCCTTCCGAGAGAAAACAATTAGGAGAGACAATCTTTTTGCAAATTTTTTACAGTTCCCGCCCAATTATTGCCAAAAACTGATTGAAAATAAGCCATTGACCAGCTGCAGTTAAGCGCAAACGGTAATTTTGCCCGATATTCCGAAATTTTAGTACTCGGCCCCTAATTTCGGCTCAAACCCACTCTTCAGCCCACACCAGCCGTCAGCGGTTGACCTGTTTGGGCAAAGAACATGATCTTCTCCTACTCGATATTACACTCTTGAAACAACGAACACAGGAGACTTGTTCGCCTGAATGCATTTTTCGTGTGTATTGTATTGGGTAGCAGGTGCTATCCGAGCGAAATGGAAAACAAAAATTTGCTATGATGCATAGAAACACCTTGTAGTACGTCCAATACGTACAGATGGTGGTGGTAAAGGAGACGGGACGGACTACCGTGAGATATGTATAGGTTTTATGTAGAGTGCGAACAATACCTAGAAAACCCAATACCCCAATACCCAATACCAATACCTGAGACCCCCAATACCCCAATACCCAATACCCAATACTTGCGTAGCTGGTCCAAAAATTGCATTTCACTGGACAGATACGTACATTCCACCAGTTGTGTACAAAAGATTTTTGGCACTGCAATTAATATTTTTAAGAGGCTTGGTTGGGCCGCTGTCCAAGCAGGGCGAGAAAATTTTGAAAAATTAGCCCTTCAGAAAGCATTTAGAAGCCATTTTGGGCGTAAAATTAGCAGAAATTATCAGTTTTTGTACCTAATATTTCGTAATTCTGTCGTGTTTCTTTCTTCCGGCGAATTTTTTTCTAACTCTGCCGGAAATTGTGTGCACCACCACAATGGCCATGTGTACGTTACTGGTACATTACAGTGACATTAGGAATGTCACCATTTTTATTTTAGATAATAATAGAGAAATTAATTACCGGAGATTTCCACTTAGTATCCCACCCCACTTAATATCCCACTGGGATATTACATGGACCCTTATTCCGCTTTATATCCCATGGGATATTACTTGGCTGCAATGTTTATGCCAAATTTGTAATAATTTTCTTTACACACGCATACTGCATGTATGATAAAACATTGTTCCGGTTAATATCCCATGCCGTTTCCAGTTAATATCCCACGGCTTTGTCCAGTTAATATCCCTGGGTTATTAACTGGCGGCAATGTTTTCACTGAGAAACGTGATTTTCCGTGTTATATCCCCTGGGATACTAAGTGGAAAACTCCGGTACTGGTGTAGCGCTTAGAAAAGCGTACACTTTAGGAAATTCTAGTAACGCTTAGTTGATTAGGCCGTCCATAAACGACGTCGTTCCAGAGGGGGAGGGGGTTGGCTGAAATGCGACGATAGACGACACACCAGGAGACGGAGGGGTTAGCAAAAAACGACGTCAGTTTTTTCGGAATTTTAGGGAACTTTGATTGTAATATTTTCAATTTAATTATATTCTGTCAAATTTTTCTACGGAAAAGCTTGCCAGAGTGGTTCTAGCGATCTATTCAATTGATTGTACAGTATGCTAACAAGAAAACATGACAGTACTGTATGTACTGCACTTTTATCGGGAGGGGGCTAAACTGAGAATGACGTCGCCTTAGGGGAGGGGGTTCTCAAGAAGCGACGCAAGGCGATTTTGGGGGAAAGGGGCCCCGAAAAATCGGGAGTTTGGATGGATGGCTCCTTAACGCAAAACAGCTTCCTAAACCGAATCATCGATCAACTTTTTCGATTTTTTCAGATCAATTTTTCAGGTCAACATCGATTTTTCTCTGTTTTTACCTGTCCCAATTAGTATTGGGTATTGGGGGATAAAAACCCCAATACCTGGAAAACACCCCAATACACCCAATACCAGTTCGCACTCTAGTTTTATGTATATGTTTTGAAACATAAGTATGTTTGTTTTGGGGAAACGTGTTTTTTCATGCTTCTGAATATGCATGTCAAATATGTTTCTATGTACATATATGCTTCTGAAAACATATACATATTGTTGCTATGGGAATTCATGATTTCATTACTTTTGTCTATCGTAGACACTAAGTTCGTTCTATAAATCTACTGTAACAACCAAAACTTACTGCACATGCATTTATGGAACAATTAGATTGTTATTACTGGAGCCACTACCTACATACATTCAGTGGTGTTATATGTTTTCTAGCCGGAGAATGAATACCCCAAACCCCCATAGGCGATCACAAAGGTTGTCTGTGCCGAAAAGGCCATGACATAATAAGCTCTTTTGACTGGGCATAACCTAGTGGCGGCGTAGAAATACATAAATAAAGTAGAGTTATAGATTGGCAGTAGAATAGAAGGTCCCCATTTGAAGGAATGTCAAGTAGGGGGATAATCTTTGTGGGGAGTGAACTGAAAGTGGTACAACGGCCTGTAAAAAGTTGTGTCAGAGGCCGACTGAGAATTGCAGCCTTGCCATCTGACCAGCACAATGCAAAACGGCTTGGCCTTGGCTGCCCGTCGCCACGACCCTCTCGAAACCGTTTATCGCCCGCCCTTCTACATTATCATCCGACCTTCCCGTTCCGGTATTATCTATGCACACCACATTAATGGCTTAGGACAATCCGGGCTCTATGTTTGCCTCCCCATCCCCACCGGACACTCTCTTAAATCCGAACTTATATATCTCTGTATTTGAACCTAAAGTAGTATTCTTGAGCGATTTTTAGAAAGAATCTACGTACTTTTCACTATCGGAGCTCTCCTGTCTATTGTGGTTAGACAGTTAAAACGGTTCCCTTTTCGACCAGTGACCTTTGACCTCTATAGATGGGACAGTTATACAGTGATCCTCTATAATAACAGTATGTAGTGTACCACAGCCCACAGGAGTGCACCCCTTTGCGGTGGAGTACGTAGGAAGCAAAAACCGGTCACCAATTTACTAAAGTTTGAAATTATCGCTCAGAATACCTTTTAAATGCATATTTGAAGGCAATATTTCCCAACAATGGCTCTAACATTTTTTCACCTCATTGCAAAGTTCACTTCCAATAGATTAACTGTTCGGTCCAAATACGAAACGGACAATCAATAAAACAAAATGACTGAATCGACCGTGTAAACAATTGCGCATCACTCAAACCAGGTGGTTCACCAGAAAAACAAGCGAAAAATTTCGACTTTAAGGTCAAAATAGATCCGAACTAAATTTGAGAGGCAAATCACAGTGACTTACACAGAACAGTGCGCTAAAATAGAACATGGTTTGAAGAAAGAAAACTTCCGGCAGGGAGTATAAGAAGCACAAAAAACAAGAAAATCAGTCAGCTATAATAAAATCGGACGAGATACAAGAGACAAGAGCGAGAGTTGATGAGAAACTAAGAAAAGAGGTCTCAGTCAGCACCAGAAGAATAAGATTGCTTGAAACATGTGTTGTGGGCGCGAGAAAAACTGCGCGAAAACAGCGGCAACCCGTTGCGATCAGTTACACCATAACATCTGTCTTGGAGAATAATTCCAGGGACAGGTTTCTAATCGCGTCTTTAAACTTTTGACTCGTTAAAACCAGTAGCTGACTAATCGAATAAAACTGCGCTAATTGCGGCCGCTCTACCTGCGCACATCCACCGTTTAGCCCTCCTGCCTTTATTGGCCAATTTCCGTCAAGGCCGTCCGGATATAAAAAGTTCAGGTCTAAATTTGGAACACTGAAATAACGTCGCTGATGAGGTATTTTCGGTCGCGAACGCCTTTTTAATTACTTTGTTTTGGTTCATTTCTCTATTCCTTTTTGCCTTTTAGGAGTTTTCAGTTCTGATTTTAGGGTGATCGTTAAAAATTAACAATCAGAGGCAAAGTACCGGTACTTAGGATGGCCAATTACAATTACCCTATGAGGACCGAAATGTATTGTATGGCACCACTTGCATACCTGTACAGTATATGCCGTTACCCTTTCGAACATACGTGTTAACAGGGTTTTCGGACCGGTCTGAAGGTTTAAGCCCATACACTATATCATACATGTAGCAGGGAGGTCGGGGTCTGCCCCAACCCGCCTTAGGCCAGACCCATACGATCGGGATCTCCCCGAGACGATTTTTCGACCCCCTACGATTTTCTGGCAAATAATGTTTTGAGCAAATTTTGCGATTTTTTACAAGTTCGGACATTAATTGCAAAAATCGCCTGTAAAACAGCACTTTTTAGCTGCATCTGAGCCCAATTTAGCGATTTGTTTGCGATTTTGTTGATGAAAAATTTCGATTTTTTGCAATTTTTAAGCGTTTTCTGGTGTTCAACCAGGTCCCTGGAATTTGGAATCACACCCCCCGGCCGGCACCAGTCCCCCAATCCCGCTCCCCTTCGGCAGATGACCTGTTACATGTGTAAGCCCATGTATGGCAGGCCAACGGGATGTAATTCGGAAATGGAACGAGATAAAGTAGTTTTGGATCGGCCCGTTCGAGTACTGTTTCAATGATTGTGTATTACAAACGACCTGATACGAACGACAACCGTTGGGCACCTGAAGTATCAGTGTTATGAAAGTTACGTACGTATAGGAGAGCATAACAGCCCAGGGCCGGCAGGGGCAGGGGGCTCCGTCAGGTGAGGGTCAAAGGGGTTTCGCCCAGGAAGGGAGTTAAAAATTCTCGAAAATACTCTAAAACGCGATTCAATAAGAAGGTTAAAAATCGCTATTTTAAGCGTCAAGCGAAAGTGACAAACAGGGTTTCTAAGAGGTGTTGCACAACACCGATCTAATGAAATGTAGGACCTATGTAGGTAAGAACCTAGCATTTACGTAGTTTGCGCCAAGAGAACAGAACAGGCTGACACCCAGCAACCAATATTTGAGTGTTTAGCGACAGGGGACCAAATCAGTAGCGTCGTAAATGACCAATAAATATGCGATCTCACAATTAAACTGACGCATGTCAACGGTGAGTGCCATCAAGCGTGCACGGAAAGGCGACATTGCATAAAAACCGGATTAAGGTGCGCGCAACAATCTTACACTATACCTACCACCAACAAACCAAACCAACTAACTAACTAACCTCCATATTGCAGGCAGACAAGAGTTGGTAGTTCCCATTGACAGCATCGATCGGCTGAGTCAGACACAGAGCATCAATCATAATCGTTCAGAAATGGCCCGCTCGCTGAATCAGATAGAGATTATCCGTCTGGCACACATCAAACCGTGGCCGCAGCAAATACGCCTACTACACACCTAGAGCAGGTGCAAGAAGAATGTCTAGAACTCATGCTGGGGTATGCAAATATGGCCGGCCAGTTTTAGAAGCAAAGGTGATGTTTTGACGCCACGGCGCGACCGCGCAAACAAAGACCATGTTCCGCCTTGATCTTGGCCAAATTGTGACGGTCTTTTGAAGTTATGTTAATCCATAGAAAAACTATTAGGTTTTGCGCTATAGGAAATTTCTAGAAGTCGTTTTGGTCCTGAATCATAATCCATTTGTTTAGGACAAAAACATTACTCGCCGGGGCGGGGATTGGTTGATAGTCTGAGCCCAAGTTCTAGGGGAGGGGTAGTAAGGTAATAAAAACGCTCAAAAATCGTAAAATATTGCTAATTTGGGCTCAAATATAGGTTCAACATAAAAGCAAACTAATTAGTAACGGCATACAGTACCTATAAGAGGGGTATGACTGCTGCCCTCACCGAGTATGGTATGGTTAGACGCCCCGGACGGGACAAATGCCCCTCCGATTTTTCTTGGGGTAACTTTTTCTTAACTTCAAACTAGAAAATTGTTGCAAAAACTTCCTCTAAAACAACAATTTTTAGCCGAGCTGTAGCGATCTTTCAGAACAAAGAGCAAAGCGATGTTTCAACCAGTTCTAAAATAACTCTGTCCAAAATTTGTTACAATGTGTGTTAGTTCACTTTTCTGCATCGCTTCAAATAATAGTTCTACTGTTCTAAAGCAGCCGCTATACACAAGTTTAGATTAATTAAGAAGACTACTAAAATTACAACTTCTCCACAACCAAACAAACAAACAAACCTTTTTCCAGTTGAAAAGGCCCAGCCAGAAAAACCCTCCGACGCCTCTAAAAACGGTGTCGGCCTAGCGTAGCCAGTAAAAACGGCCAAAGAGCCTGGAAGGCCACTCAGGTGCAAGGACGATCGTGAGCCGGCGATAACACCTGTCGAAGGACGACGCAAACTGGCGGCGGTAGAGATAAATCAAGGAGCAGTTGTACAGTCATGCTGGCTGTCACGTCTGCATTACCTGAATAAACACCCTAATTTGGCCAGATTACAGTCCTCTGTCACATCCACTCAACTGCGCCGGCGCCCAAGGCACCGCACTAATGGCCAGAGCGCTCCTCTGTCAAAGCAACTTAAGTCGTTCGGCGATTAGAGACGCGCCCACGGTGGCGCTTTGCTAAATCTCTCTGACCAACGTCACACCCCTGCACACATGGACAATCCGCAACTGTTTGCTGAATGCATACTACTGTATATGGAATTGGGGTTAAAAGCCAAGCCCCTAAAGTTGGGCTGAAGTTGCCGAATTAACGTAGGCATTGATGTAAGAGGGGTCTGGGGTCAACTCGACTTAGGCCAGACCCTCCGATTTTTCTGGAAAGTAATTTTTGAGCGTATTCTTGCAATCTTTTAGAATTACATTGCTAAACTCGCCTGTAAAACAGCACTTTTAGCTGTGTTCCAGCCCAAATTAGCGATATTTTCACGAATTTTGAGCGTTTTTAGTATCCAACACCCTCCACTAGAATTTGGCTCAGACCTCCAGGCAGGCGCCCGTATCCGCAACCACTTTCCCATCGGCCGGCCGGTGACCTGTAGAGATGTAAGACATTAACTTAATTGTAATTGAAATTAGCATAATTGGCTCGTTTTTAACTTCAATTCAATTAATTTAATTGGAATTCAAAAATGGGCCATGATTTAATTGTAATTTATTTATAAAATTTACAGTTCAAATTGAAATTTGCCCGGAATTTCGATCATTTTTTTCCAATTATTTCTGTTGAATTATTTTTTTTGAATGTAAGGAAATGTGTAAGCATTGGAGGCACAAATGACTTAGAGGCTATGTAGCCATAGATATGTAGCTACGTAAAAATTCGATAGCCGTCTATAGCTACTCTCAAAATGAAAGTGAAATGGTGATCGGCAAATTCGGAATTTCAGTTTCATTTTGAGAGTAGCCATAGATGGCTGTCGAATTCTACATATTCTGTGGCTGTAGCCTTTCATGGCCAATCTCAAGACGCTTTCCCAGTCAGTTTCTGCTTGTATCAGCAGTACAAGCCTGTGAGACTGCTGAACATAGGCTATCGCATAGCAAAACTGGCTGAAAAGTAGTGCCTATAATATCCACTCTTAACTTGGCGAATAAATTGGAGTAGTTTGTTTTGTGGGAGATTAGGAGAAACAAAGCCGAAAGGGGGTAGGCGGGCGAGCGGAAAATTCTACTGTAAGTATGGCTTGCCATTGAAATGTATTGAAGCAAGCAGCACTCGTTTACTCGAAAAACAGTACAATGACAGTTAGAACACAGAACAAAGTATAAATACTTCATCACTCCCCCTCGGACAACCGTCACATCTGTGCCTGATGATCGTCTGGAATCACAGGAAACAGAAGAGGAATAGAGACCACAGGGCAAGACATTGACAGCGCAATCGGACCGGTCAAATGGATCAGGGATTACATCAAAATGGACTTTTTCGCCAGGGAGTATTGTGGAGCCGAATTAGAGGAATGTGCAGAGAGCACAGAGGATGCGTGAACGAAACAGTCTTGGTTAGTGTCGACTGTCGGAGTGCGTGATGATACCGTAGCCGATGAGAGGATTGAACCATTTGACAGTGCCGGAAGCTCGCGAAGTGATGGGTGAGGGACGGTGATTGGTAGACTTGGAAGTAGGGCGCACATGAGAACGAGGTGACTTGAGCACAGCGACGAACGGCCGGTTGAACTGGGGACACAGGAGTAGCCTTGGCAGGAGCAGACTTGGTAGGGGAGACGGGTTGTGAACGACAGTGACGGGCGATGTGGCCGACTTTGTTGCAGTTGTGACATCTGGGAGGGGAACTGGTGGACATGCCTGCTTGGGAACCGAAGAGGGAGACGAACGATGATTGAGAGAATTGCTGATTGTCTGCTCGGTGTTGTAGTACTTGACAGCTTCTGTAGTAACCGAGTAGATGTTATGAGGCTGAGCGGGATCGGAAAGCTGGTGAACCATGTGCTTCTTGCGATTCGGTAGGGGAGAAGATTTGACGAACGCGGCAGCGGCAATATGTGCCGGAGAGTGCTGCATAGGGTACCCCTCCAGATAGCGTACCCGGGGTACACTAACTGGCACTTAGTGCCGGATAGTGTACCCGGGGTACACTATTTGGAGGCAGGTTTTATGTCGTGGGTGTCCAAAATTTCCAACATTACGGTAGTTTTAAAGCAAGTCTACATATACTTTTGCTCATTTTCAATCGTTTTACTGACGCAAAAACTCACAAGAATAAAAATTTGACCAATCACTCTCATTTACATGGCAGAAACACTAATCTATGTAGATTGGAAAATTATATTTTTGATCAGAAATCGTGAAAACAAACAGTTTTTAAACTGTTAAATGTTAAAACATGATTTGGCTAAGTGCCAGTTAGTGTACCGGGTACACTAACAGGATCTGATTTTTGTTGCGGAAAATGCTAAGTGCTGGTTAGTGTACCCGGGTAGGGTACCCAATGCAGCACTCTCCGGTACTCTCCGTGGAAGGAAGTCGTCAAGTGAACTGAGACTTGAAGTCATTGACGAGCTTGACCACGTCTGGATTGGGCGGCTGTTGAAGTAGGGTGAGAGCAATCTGGATGGGTATCCCATCTGGATGGGTATCCAATACTGTGGATCAGGTATACCTGTACCTGTACCTGATTATCAGGTAGATTTGCAATACCCACCTGATACCTACCTGATACCTGATCGGGTACTTTTGAACGGTACCTACCTGATTTTGGGTATTTTTGGACTGAAACAGGTACAGGTATCAGGTACAAACAGAAGGCATCAAATGGTAGTTTACGACCGATTTGTTGATTAAAGAAGCATGTAGGAAGGCTAATTTTTCAAAATTTTCTCGCCCTGCTTCGGCCATTGCCCAACCAGGCCTCTTCAGACTATAATACCTCCTAATTTCCGCTAATACTATACTCAGAATGCTTTCAAAAGCGTTTTTCAAGAAATTTTTGTCAAAATTTTCTCGCCATGATTGAGCCATTTCCATGGTAAAAATTTATACGTACTTCCTCTTGCAAAATCCTGTGTAAGCCAATGAATAAAGGCGAAGACAAATAGGGACACACTTGTACAAGTAAAAAGGGGTTATGAGAAGCCTTACTCTAAGTGGCAAAGATAAACCACCAGCGGTGAATGTGCAAAGCGATTGCACACCCTTGTAATATTTTGAGAGTGGGGTTTTAGCATTTTGTGCAGTTTCATAACGAAAAAATCCTAAAATAACTGGAACTAATCTGCTTTTTTAGCTGCCTTTTGAGCCTAAATTGGTAGTTCGAGCGATTTTTCGGCTAAAATCCGGATTTTAACTATTTATGGGAGAATACCTAGTACCTAATACCTGATACCTGTATTTTTGTGAATACCTACCTATACCTGATACCTGATTGGGTACTTTTGAAATACCTGTACCTGATACCTGATATTAGGTACTTTTCCAATACCTGCCCACAATAGTATCCCATCTGGATGGGTATCTCATCGTGGCATATCCAAGGGGGTGTAGGGTGGGTACACCCCCCTTTGCGGTGGAGGTACAGTAGGTACATAGAGAAAGTCGGCCAAAAATAAGCGAAACTAATGAATTATGTATCAAAACTGTCTATTTTGTGCTCAGAATGCCTTTTAAATGCGTTTTTGAAGGCTAAATTTTCAAAAATTTCTCGCCCTGGTCGGGGAAAAGCCCAACCGGGCCACTTTAAACTTAAAACTTGTAATTTCCGTTAATTTGAAGCCTGAAATGTGTTTTAAATGCGTTTTTGAAGGCTAATTTTGCTAAATTTTCTTGCCCTGGTTGGGCAGCAAGCGGCCCAACCATTCACTTTCAAAATTTTACACCCCCTTTCCAAATCCTCGACGTCGACACGCCACTGTTTTGGAATGTGGCGAGAAGGCGCTGATAACGGTCAGCCTGTTGTTGCATAAGACCTTGAAGAAAGTACTCTTAACGTCGTTGTTGGTCTTCATCATAACGCTGTTGTGGTTGCCGAAGAGGTTGCAGGACCGTAGGAGAATTTGTCTAGTAAAGTGATTCGTTAATCCGGATTTGTTAATTCGGATAAAATCCATGCCCAATTTTTTAATTTAGCCGTGAATTTTCAATTGAATAATGCTTTTCGTTGAGTCAGAATGTCAAAAATATAATTATGATTATAACAGCAACAGTAATACGAATGCGGTAGTACCTGTTAGGTAAAAAATATTTGTGTGCAGTATATACAGCGCAGAATCCTCACTGATCCGCCGAGAAATGTTTCACAACTTTTATATGACCCGACCATATAATGACCTTGTACTGGTAATAGTTAATAGTGGTCCGCTCGTATTGCCCCTACACGCTGGTACACTAAAAAATTGGAATTTTTCGAAATCAGTCAGAAACAGGTTGATTTTCATTTTATCAGAATTTGGCTCAGACTGCCGGTGTTGTATTAAATAATCCTATCGTAAAAAATCCTATATAGGATTATTTAACGTTAAAATTTCCTATATAGGATTTTTTAACGGTTATGGGCCTGTTACATTTTCCTATCCCCGTGAAATAATCCTATTGCTAGAGTAATGGCAATAATATTTTAAGAGTCAGTGTCTGAATCGATCGAGTCTTGGTATTCAGACCCAAAACTGAAAGTTTGGCGTAGAAGGCTGTAAGTTGGCACACTAATACTGCTTTTATTTTAGAATTTCGGCTGGCCCGAAACTGGCTCATCCTTACACTGAAAACGCTAGCTACAGGCGCTGGCTGTTCACTACTGTTATTTTACTAGTGGATTTTTATTTTACTATTTACTAAATTTACTAAAAATTCAGCTCTTTAATTTAATTTTTATTTTTGTTTTACTATCAAGCAGCTCCGATTTTACTAATTTTTATTTTACTAATAATTGTACTAATTTTACTACTATTTTACTATGATTTTAAGTAACTAGTAAGTAAGTAAGTAAAGTTTATTCCCAGACATACACATAGCATTTTACTAGACATTAGGGGAAATTTTTCATCAATGATGCCAAGATCTTATGATTAGGCTAAATCATCGTCATCGATCTCACAGTCAGATTCCGATGCAGGCGTAAAGATGAGCTGTACAGTATGATAATTTTGGACCTGCTAAACAGCACCTATCGTATACGTACTTGCGCGTGCCTATTCCATTTCGGCATGCTCACTACCGATTAGACAATGTCGCAGCTTTCATAGGATTATTTAACGGCAATAGGAATATTTCACGGCACTCAGCCCGTTAAATAATCCTATATAGGATTTTTTAACGATAGGATTATTTAACGGAACACCGGCCGGCGCCAGGGCCGCAGCCCCATGGACGGATGTCCTGCTACATGTATATGAACCAGCGGTGGTTATTTTTCCGAAGAACATATACAAAACAGATTTAGGTTAGGTTTATTTCGCCCAAACACAGAAAAGAAGGCAATACAAATGTTCGGCGCGGCATACAGACGACCACGTATGGATGGCCTCATGTTGCCGAAATTAGATCAAACATACAGTAGATGCTTTGGTTGGTAGAGTTTTTAAATTATCTATTCATAGCTAATGATTTGTACTTACCGTTTCAATCCACAGAATCACTGAAGCACAGAATATTTTATTTCGAACGTAACTGCCCGTACTGTATGCAACGTTCGTAAACCGATTTACAGTACAGAATTAGAGCATGGGTGTATGATCAAAAACTATGCAGTATACATAAGTCAAAGTTCATTGGGCACGTGATCTACAAAGTTGTACAAGCAGAACGAGTCACTTCTCAGAGTTCCCGACTCAGCGCCGGTTGTAGCTCGGGAGCGTTCTTTCTGCATATTCGCTCTACTATTCGGCGCTCTGTAGAATATACGCTCTCTTTTGTCGGGCATATGCTCCGGCAGCGGCTTTCCTTTCGTCTCAGGCAGCCCAAAGAAAAACGCCACCGTATCCAGCGAAAGAAGCACGAAAAATGCCAGGTACGTAGCCGGTGGCCAAAATTCGCTCTGAAAAATCGAAAAAATGTATTTATTTACTATATGTATGATAAAACTGGTCCCCATTAGCCCACCGACTACCCTATCTTATTTAAGATGTACTTGGTTTTATACTTGGAGTACTGTTATTTTATTATAGTATTGTTGCGCACCAGATCGGCTCCTCTCCGCTCCTTTCGTTTATTCGCACTAGCTAGCTAACTGACACTCCGGCCAAGCCTACCACGTTATATAGAGCACTATCAAATACCAGCATCAAGCAACAATAACATCTGCCAGACCCGGCTTGCCGTCACAACATAGCACATTCCGGCCTCGTTACAACTCCTGCCCTACAGTATACACACTACGTACGGCGTTCACATCCTTCGCAACATCCCACCAAATCAAAGCTGACACGCCCACGTGCAGCATTCAAACAAGATCTGATCCTGACACTGAATATCGTGACTAACACAACAACCGTACTACACACCAATTCCTTTCACCGTCATGATATCGCAACATTCCACCAGTAACATTCGTCCTCGAAAAACGTCAGAGCCATATAATAAGCAATGCTACAAAGCAAGATAAATATGCATGAAAACCAAGAAAAGGCCGAAGTGGAATAGAATACAATTGCATGATTACAAATGAAATTCAGCACACCTCATGCGCTATCAAGTGTCAAATGAATATGGAGGAGGGTACAAATGGCAAGTGTATACAGTAATAGCTGATTAAAAAGGAGCTGAATAATGAAATATATGATTTGCAGATACCATTAAGACATAAAACGACAAAACAGACATAGAACAATACAGATAAGCGTTCACGCAGGAACGCATACAAACAATTACCCTAACAAAACCAACTTAAGAGGCGTTGCAAAAAAAATCGGGCAGGTTGCCTTATGAGGGCGGCGGATGGAATTTTTTGACCCCCCATTTTTATTCGCTGATCTGAACCACTAAAGTGTGGATATTGCAAAACCCAGTCGGTTCGGCTGGGGGCCCACCCATTCCGGAGAAATCGGCGCCCAAAGTTGAAAAACCATGCTTTTTCGAGCCCGCCGATTTTTGACCGACTTCCATCTTTGACCGGGCGCCGTAAGCGCATTTTTAAAGTAATCCTCACCAAATCTGGAACATTTATAGAACCAATGACGCTCTTTCATTTGCACCTATCGACATCGGAGTCGTATTGTAATTGCCGTTTTGACAAGCAGTTTTTTGCAGAGATTAGGCCGAAAAACACGTCTTCAGAAATACATATGTTTCACATGCGTGGCATCGAGCTATCCAGCTACAAATTTAACACAAAATAGCCCATGAAATGTGCTTTCGAAAACTGGTTTCAAATTTTTTGGATCTCTCCTACTTTTCAAGTTATGGCCCTTCAAACTTTAGTGTCACGCACGGCCATTTTCCCCTTTTTAGCACGTTAGGTAATGGCAATTTGAGCACTGCAGTGCTGTAAAATCGTTGTTGAAGCGTTATAATATCATCTGACTTTGTAAATTAACTGCTGACACATCCTGAAAGTATTATGGTTGTGAAGGCGAGGTCGTACTTGCTTGTGAATTCTTAAACATGCACGCTGCAAACGCTATTGGTAGAGTGAAGGAAAACCACCGTTATCTTAGTTGCTGTTTTGATTTGAGTGGAATGTCTGCATCAACACCGTCTAAATGGCCGAAGGTATTGATTATTGTTATAAATCTGATAGGTTGCCTGTACTGTTATTTTACTAGTGGATTTTTATTTTACTATTTACTAAATTTACTACAAATTCAGCCCTTCAATTTAATTTTAATTTTTGTTTCACTACCAAGCAGCTCCGATTTTACTAATTTTTGTTTTACTAATAATTTTACTAATTTTACTACTATTTTGCTACGATTTTACTAGTTATTACGTGCAATTTTGCATCAATCATGCCAAAGTCTTATGAATAACTGGTGTTGGTGCCAAACGGTTGCTGAATTTAATCACGATATAAAGTTCTCCAGAATTTTATAGACAAAAATGCGTGTAATTTGGCTGGTGAAAGTACAACCAGACATATTTTATTGCAAATTTGATCAAGATTTTGGCTCGAAGTCACCAAAAACTAGTAAAATAGTAGTAAAATTTCTATTTTACTATTGACGCCGTTTGGTAATTTAATTTAATTTTTACTTTACTATTGGCTCTTAATTTTACTTTTTACTATTATTTTACTACTAGTAAAATACCACTAGTATTACTAATTTTTGTTTTACTATACTATAGTAAAATAACAGTAGTTGCCTGGATGTAGGGTCCTGATGCTGTCATTTACTCTTTTAAACGCAGCACTTTGTTGTAGTCATATGATGCAGTTTTGCACGGTTCAGAGGACAGTGTGGTCCCCCCAGCATAAGAAGCACACTAAACACAGTGCTGACGAACTGGTTACTCTCGGCACCTGTACCACCGATACACCATCCTAAGCAAAAAAGCATGGTACCCCTTCTTTTATATGTACGTACAGTAATGCAGTGTTAACCAACGCCTAGCCTAGTACCGCGGTGATTTTCAAGATTTCTTAGAAACCTAATATACATATATTATTGCTGTCATAAATGGGCCAGGCAGCGGGTATACATTCCCCCCCTCAGTCGGTCATTCCCCCTCACCGATTTTTTTTCTTTTTAAAGGCAAAATAGGTGATTTTTTGGAAGTTTTTGGGACCGATTCCTGAGATGACCTCCAAGCCCCCCTACGGATTTTTCCGGTACATATATGATTGCTGTTGTTTTGCCTTTTAATTTAGCGATTTTTGGCACAGTTTTATTACATACTTCTAGTTTATTCAGTCAAAACTTGCCGCGCTGGCCTAAATCTCATGAATTATTTAGCTACTGTGGTCAGGTGTTGGTTGAGAAAGTACCTGATTATAGAACAGGTACAGGTACCGGTACTTCGAAAACAGAATCAGGTATCAGGTTTAGGTATAGGCATTCACAAAATGCAGGTATCTGGCAGGGATGTGAGGTGGGAAAAAACACCGGAAAAAAACTGTTTTTTTCCGGAAAAAAACCGGTTTTTTTCCTAAGGGTCGGAAAAAAACATAAATCGCGGAAAAAAACTCAAGCTAAAAATAGCTAATTTACGTCATTTTTCGTTTAAAAAATGGACTTTTGCTATGTATAATGGGCCATACTGACTCAAAACTGTTAGAAAAACAACAAAAAAGACCAAATTTGGCATGAAAAAACAAAAATGCAAACTGCTGTAAGAAAATTTGCATATAGCGTTATTTATGGAACCTGTCAGGCACTGTTTCATGCCTGTTTCGTGATTTATATCAATGTAACACGTGTATTTCTGGTCTAACAAGACTGAGGAAGGCGCTAGAAAGCGTTAGGAATCATAAAACCAGCCTAGGATACTCAGAACTTGGGCTGGAGTTTTTTTCCGCGATTTAGGAAAAAACCGGAAAAAAACCGGAAAAAAACTGGAAAAAAACAGGCCGAGGTTTTTTTCGGAAAAATATACAACCCTGGTATCTGGCATTTTGTCAGAAAAGTTAAACTGTTGCATACATGGGCCGGGAGGGGGGTAAGGGGGGTATATCCCTCCCCCTCGGCTGACAATACCTCCCCCACCCACCTCCCGGAGGGAGGAAATTTTCGCTTATTTAAGACAAAATAGGCGTTTTTTGGCCTTTTTTCGGGGACCCCCCCCCCCGAGGTCTCCATACCTCCCTCCGGATTTTTCTGGCCCATGTATTAACTGTTGTTATTTCATTTCAGTGACTATGGTATACGTAATTCTGAACCAGTTCATTTCATACAGTACATTTGTTTGAATAATAATAGCAGCTATTGCAAACAGCATGCTACTGCTTCAAATGCTATTTATTTGACCTGATCAGCTCAATAATCTCATCTCATAAATCTGTCAAATTAGTTTTCCATCATTGGTATTTCAGATGTTTCTCCTTATCTCCTTGTGCTTTACAACAGTAGCCATGCAAACTGTTTTGGATTCTTGCGCTGGCTCGTCGAACTGCCATTTGCATCTACTATATTTACTCATAAAACGTGATAAACAAATTCAGCATAAGCTTAGCTGCTATGATAGGTTGGTGCTCCTTTGTGTGATGCACAATGTTCAGAATCTCTAATGGTATGACTTTTTACGCAATTCTGGCTTTTCAGAATGAGTAATTTCTAGAAACTATGACTATCTCTATTAGTGAAACTCTGCAATACTGTAGCTGTTGCTTAACTAGCGGATGTAGTAACCAAAATCTTGCGACATTCTTGAGCTATTGTTCAGTTCTATTACCTTATATCTTATTGGTTCTACATGTATATCTAAAGCACTGTTTATGTCGGGTTGGGTTCATTTGGGCGTGCACGTTTGGGCGTGTCTCGTTTGGGCGTGCACAGTTGGGCGTGGTTTAATTTGGGCGTGGATTCATTTGGGCGTGCATTCATTTGGGCGTCTGTCGAAAATTTTTAGTAAAAAATGGAAGAAATCTCAAAAAGTATATTCTCATTTGCTCCAGATATACACGGCCACAACTAGCGCTCAAGGCTCAGACTGGTGCCTACTCTACTGGTAAGGTTTGGTAGGGGGGCACAGTTTGCCTTAATTATGTAATTATGCTGCTGCATACTTTGCCTACGGGTGGAGAGCAGAGAAAATTATGGGAGTCAGCATTGACCTCTTCTCTATGTACAGTGTTGGCCATAAAAAAGACCGCCTGGCCTTTAACCATTTAAACATAAAGCAGGGTTGTATTACTGTTTCCCAGTTAATTTATTTTCTAATTAACTTGCTATTAACTTGCTTGTAACTGTCAGAAGTTTTATTTACTAGCTATTTACTTGCTAGACACTGCAATTTCAAATTTAATTTGTTATTAACTTGCTATTTGCTAGAAATTTGCTATCTATTTGCTATCAATTTGCTAGAATTTGCTTCAAATTTTTCGCTCAACCAAATGATGCCTACAAGATTTTCCGATTATAAGACCACCATTAAATTATTATAAGATCATGGTTTTCAAAAGGGCGGGAAAAGTGACCCATTTGAGCATTTTCCTATTTACCTTATATTTGAAAACCCCGGTACCGCTTAAAAGCAAAACTTTAAATTGTATCTCAGTTTCAGCAAGCTGAACAAGCAACAGCAGAAAGAGAAGCACCCAAGAATTTTCTCTAACTTTATCCATAACAGAAACACTTTCAGTAGTTTTCTGTGTTCCGAATCTATGTACTGTCAGGCTAGAGACTGAGTTTCGTCCATACATACTTGGCTATTAGCGCTACTTTAGCTATATGCGTAGTGTAACCAACCTTGGGTATATATCCTGGCAGCACATCAGGCCCAGCGGGGAAAAGATAGAATGGATGAATATGTCTGAAGCTAGTAAATTCCTAGTAAATTGCTAGCAAATTCCTAGCAAATTTCTCACTCCCTCAATCCGAAATTAACTAGCTATTTATTTGCTAGCCGGCGCTTTGCCCGAAATTAACTTGCTAGGAATTTGCTATTTGCTACCCGATTTCGCCCAAAAATTAATTAACTTGCTATTTGTTATTAACTTGCTGGGAAACAGTAGGTTGTATGGCCTAATTAGGTGTTCAGTGTGTTGTCTTAGTTGAGGCGATTGTAATCCACGATCCCACTAGTTCGTTTAACCCTGCTCTCTGTGCAAGGGATAACAACCTCATTTTTGAGAATGCTAATTTTCACCTTGACTGAAACTAAAAATCTGTCAGATTTTTACTGGTTGTACTAGAAAGTTGAGCGCTTCTGAAAGAGATATTTATGTTCAAAATTGACGTTTTACGATTGGTGACAGTTCATTTCGGAAGGGCATAACTCCAGGCTACAGAAGGCTAGCAGGCTAGGACTTGGCCAAAACAAACTCTTACCAAAAATAATAATCATGCCAAAAATCTTTTCATTCGGTTGAAAATTGATGGAATAGCGGCCATTTGAAATTATTCGGAAAACTCGAAAAAATGGCCAGGCGGTCTTTTTTTGGCCGGCACTATAATATGGTTTGTTTTTTGCTAGATTGGCCACAAACAAGGTAGGCAGTGGGCCTACATAGTTTCCTACATTATATATAAAAAATTTTGACAGACGCCCAAATGAATACACGCCCAAATGAACGCACGCCAAAATGAGACACGCCCAAGTGTGCACGCCCAAACGAGACACGCCCAAACGTGCACGCCCAAATGAACGGCTCCCGTTTATGTCATAGTCGTAATGTGAGATGTACCGGTATATGGTGAGATTTCCAGCAGTACCACTACCATCCAGAACTGCAGCTAGGGATGATTAAAGAAAGCATCCATAACAATTGCACATGTGTCGGGTCTGAATTTACAATGTTATATTATATTAATACAACGCTTTATCGACAATGTAATGCCTTCGAAACAGTCCAGTTCCATAAATGCCACTACCTAACGTGCTAAAAAGGGGAAAATGGCCGTGCGTGACACTAAAGTTTGAAGGGCCATAACTTCAAAACTAGAAGAGATCCAAAAAATTTAAAACCAGTTTTCGAAAGCACATTTCATGGGCTATTTTGTGTTAAATTTGTAGCCGGATAGCTCGATGCCACGCATGTGAAACATATGTATTTCTGAAGACGTGTTTTTCGGCCTAATCTCTGCAAAAAACTGCTTGTCAAATGGGCAATTACAATCCGACTCCGACGTCGATAGGTGCAAATGAAAGAGCGTCATTGGTTCTATAAATGTTCCAGATTTGGTAAGGATTACTTTAAAAATGCGCTTACGGCGCCCGGTCAAAGATGGAAGTCGGTTAAAAATCGGCGGGCTCGAAAAAGCATGGTTTTTCAAATTTGGGCGCCGATTTCTCCGGAATGGGTGGGCCCCCAGCCGAACCGACTGGGTTTTGCAATATCCACACTTTAGTGGTTCAGATCAGCGAATAAAAATGGGGGGGGGGGTCAAAAAATTCCATCCGCCGCCCCCTGCCCGATTTTTTTTTGCAACGCCTCTTAAAGCAATTATTAAAATAAGCACTGGTACGATTATGTAAAGGACACTGATAAGCATACATGGGCCGGGGGGGGGTAAGGGGGGGTATACCCCTCCCCCTCGGCCGGCCATACCCCCCCTCGGCCGTCCATACCACCCCCTCGGCCTTTCACCCCCCTCCCGGAGGGAGAAAATTTCGCTTATTTAAGGCAAAATAGGCGTTTTTTGGCCTTTTTTCGGGGGGGCACCCCCCCCCCCCCGAGGTCTCAACCCCCCCACCCCCCCCTCCGGATTTTTCCGGCCCATGTATGCTGATAAGAGCAGGATATATGAAATGACAAATATTGACAAGACAAGGACGGATTAAACAGGACAAGTTTACAATAATGGAGATTACATGGACAAAACGTACATACGGAAAAAACACAGAGATACGCTGGATCATGGGAATAAGTGCGGTTTAAGCAAGAAATGTCATCGAAACAATGACAAGAAGCACATAGAAAACGAAGCATAACCTATCAAGAGACGTGATTACCTAATAATGTTTTATTGTTACATAAATGCTTAATAAGACTAAGACAACAAGAAGCAACTAACACGATTAAACAATAATACACACTGAAATCAATAATTCATTCGCTGCAACGTTGATTACAATTCTGAGTCATCTCTCATTGGCAGTTGAGCAGCAGAATATGGCGGAGGCATCTGATGTGGTTGAATCAGCTGGTCCAACAGGCCAACTCGGTCTTGAACTTCTGTCAGCTTATCAAACAGCTGTTCGATCTGTTCCTGCATCGCAGCATTGAGAGAGCGCTGATAGGGCCAGTTGACTACGCAGTCCCTGGTGCGAGACATCATCCTGTGCTCATATCTTCAATGTCTCTGGTTTGACGAATGACAGTTTGTTCCAGGTGCAGAATGCGAACTTTCAAACGGTAGAGACGGTCCAAAATTTGCTTGTGTTTCTGTTTCCATCCATGAAGAACATCTCGTGGTGGGGTGAAATGGACAGGTGTTTCCAGTTCATAGTGGGTGCATTGGGCACAGGTGAGAATGAGCAGAAATAGTGCGAGTCCAACGTAAATCCACCATGGCAAGGTTGAAAGTGTTGAAGCGTCATCACTTACAGTTGCAGTGGAGGTGGGAAGGGAGGAAAAGGTGGGAGGAGGGGTCAATGAGGGGGTGTAAAATTGTGAAGCGTTGACGTTGATGGTGTGAACAGTGAACTCAGAATGTCCTTGAGGTACCAAAACACTGGGTAATGCTTGACGTCTGCGGTCGTCATCCCACAGACACGCATCAGCTACTTGAGTAAAATGTGTGTGCAACCAGACACCAAAGTTATCACCAGGTTTAGCACCACTAAAATACGGTGTAGTGCTTTCAGTGCTCTGGGTCTGTAGCCCGGGAAGATAAGCGTTTTGCTGTGACTGCAGTTGTGCATGCACATTTTGCAAACGGTTGGCAACTTGCTGCACCTGGCCAACTGCCTGTTCCATGTTTTCCATTTGTCTCAGCTCACGTCTATGCGCTAAACGTTCACTACGCGAAGTAGTTTCTTCAACGCCTCGAGCGTTTACTTCAACGGGATGTGGAATAGTGGGACGATCAGGTCGAGGGCCTACTTCAAAGGGGTTTGAAGCAGTAGGACGATCTGGTGAGAATACGGGCTCGGACTCGCGTCTGTGTGGTGGAGTTCTTTGTGGGGTGCTCGATTGAGAGAGATCGTCTCGTATTGAGGTAGCGAGACGTCTCATCGAATTTGTGACTGATGCCAATGGCGTCCGCTTTACAGGTTCAGGACCCCTAGGTGGAACCAACTCCCCAGACCGGGAGGCGACTGGCGTACGCTTCATTGGTATACATTTATAAATTCCAATGCGGCAAAAGAAAATCACAGAAATTTCAGACTCAAATTGTAATCGGCACTCTCTAACCAATATTAATAATTTACTTGCAGCCAAATTTCAATCAGTAATATTTTGTGCCGTTTTTTTTCTTCAACAAAACGTTAGCAGTTTTAAGAGCCGGTTTTTCTAAGGGTCGACTCTTCCCGGACAAATCGCAACTTTATGTCTCCGATTTGGCTAAAATTTTGTATTTTGGTATAATTTAACCTAGAAAGATGTTTTATCACCTTCCCGGTCGTTTTTGTGAGACTCAATTTTTCGACCGAACCTCAGATCTCGGCTTATAACTATGGAACCAGTGAACGTATAAACTTGCGGATTGCATATTTATAATCACATGAGCGTTCTCTTTCAAACGATGCCCTACATGACTAAATTCGAGACAAAAATTTTTTTTCGAACCCCTTCTGGGCCAAATTTGACCCCCTCAAAGGTATTGACCCCCATTTTTTTATTTCATAAAAATGTAGCGCTATCTATTCACTTTTGATAGCACAAAAAAAATCGAGAAAAAAAATATACATCTAATTGAGTTTTTGGGCCTTGAAGAAAGTTGTCAGGTCGAAAATTTGCCCAATAAAAGATTGCCTTGTAAAGAGCATATCTTTGTCAATTTTGAACCGAGTTCAGTGATTTTTTGCACACATATTGCACTGTGTCCCTGGCACATACTGCACAAATCTGACCTTGCTGGCTCTTGCTTGGCACCAGTTCTACGCTTCTTGGTCACATTTCAAGATACATTAGTTTACAAAGCAAATAGAATTTCCTGATAATCTGCAGTATCTTCCTGATAATTCGACAGTTGCGACTTTGTTACTGTGTTTTTTGCCGTCTTTTCACTAGGTACCTACTACGTACCTACAACTAGACATCTATCTGGCCTGTGTCAAGTTTCGGTAACGACAGAGACAGCATATTTGTGGTGTAAAAGCATACATTGTACATGTAACAGGGGGTCTGGGGGTCTGCCCCCACCCGACTTTAGGCCAGCCCCCCAGATGGCCCCCTCCGAGACGATTTTTCCGACCCCCCACCCTCCGTTTTTTCTGGCAAGTAATTTTTGAGCAAATTTTTGCTATTTTTTGCAATTTCAGACACAAAAATTGCCAAAATCGCCTGTAAAACGGCACTTTTTAGCTGTTAATTGAGCCCAAATTAGCGATTTTTAACCCAAAAATTGCGATTTTTTTCGATTTTTCACCGTTTTTTAGTGCCCAACGCCCTCCCAAAATTTTGGCTCAGACCCCCCCGGCCGGCGCCAGACCCCCCAGCCCCCCTCCCCCTTCGGCAGATGACCTGTTACATGTATGATCAAAACTGTATGTATTGATTGACACTCCTGGTCACTGGCCTGGGTACGAACAATAAACTTATAGTTGAATATGTAACTGCTGTACTGAGATCGATTGAAAGTGTTTTTGGCCACAAAAGTACAAGAGTAAGGCCGGTTTGCCTAAGTGATTTACCTCGCATGTAACCCTATTGGGTTATCATTGGCTTGCTCTGGTGAACATGTGCGTTGTATAAAGTTGTTATTGTTGTTGTTCTTCAATGCTAGCACCAGCCGAACCAAGCTAATAGACAAGCTACAGGGGCACCAATAATTGACAAACATGGACTAGTAGTCTTGCTAACTGAACATTTTTGGTCTTCAAGCAGAGGATAACTGTTGCAGATTTCATAAGTAATAACTGGTTTAGATAACTCCACTGTCAATGGCATAGTATGTGCATATTGTACCTAAAGCCAGGTAATAAATACACAACCAAGTCTTAACTTAGGTTACTCACTTCAAGAGCACTGTGATAGTAAGCATTAGTGGATGATGCTGTGCACTCAGCTGCTGTACCTAAAATTTCATTCTAATAGACAAACCCAGAAAATACTACAATTGTTACTTCCATCGCAGTCTGGAAAGTTAGCCATGAAATCATTGGCCTTCATGACACGCCAAGCATGAGGAACATGGAGAAAGAACTGTTTTGCAAATTCAAAGTTACCAACTCTTGGCTGCCCATAGGTGTAGAACGAAATTCTTTGTTGCAATACAGGTATAGTAAATGCTAAGTCAGATTATGCAATAAGTGCTAGAGCACCTCCAAATGAGTGACCAGTGAAAGTTATACTATATAGTGGGAATTCAATTGATGTGTGGTATAACATCTTTTTCAGAGGTGGCCATACAGTGTTCAGAGCATCAACAGTTTGTTAAACTTTCCACCAATTCCACGGAATTCCATGCTATGTTGAAAGCGACTGGTTCAGTTTCCAGCATGAAATGCTGCTATAATGCTGCCTTGAACATGATCACTAGCAACAAAGTCAGTGCATGGCTTTCCAGACAACTTGCATGCTTGCTGCATCACTTTAGCTAATTGAATCTGACTATTACTTGTTTCTAAACACTCTCATGGGTTCATGCTGTATGCAGCAGCAACAAACTTAAGCGTGGCTATTGCTCCTCTTTCTAAATACGAACTCATGTAGGTTAATTTTCTTAAGTACAACTTAGCAACAAACTGCAACTATTCTTACCATTGTATTTATAACTTAAGCTTGTCCCAGGACAGTCATATACTATGCTGTCAGCGAAACAGTGAAACCACAAATATGCTGTCTCTGTCGCTACCGAACCTTGACACAGGCCAGATAGATGTCTAGTTGTAGGTACATAGTAGGTACCTAGTGAAAAGACGGCAAAAAACACAGTAACAAAGTCGCAACTGTCGAATAATCAAGAAGATACTGCAGATTATCAGGAAATTCTATTTGCTTTGTAAACTAATGTATCTTGAAATGTGACCAAGACATACATGTAACAGGTCATCCGCCGATGGGGGGTGGGGGGTTGGGGGTCTGGCGCCGGCCGGGGGGTCTGAGCCAAAATTTTGGGGGAGGGGGGTGGGCACTAAAAAACGCTCAAAAATCGAAAAAATCGCAATTTTGTGGCTAAAAATCGCCAAAAATCGCTCATTTGGGCTGAAATACAGCTAAAAAGTGCTGTTTTGCAGGCGATTTTGGCAATTTTTGTGTGAAATTGTAAAAAATTGAAAAAATTTGCTCGAAAATTTACTTGCCAGAAAAATCGGAGGGGGGGTCGGTGAAATCGTCTCGGGGGGGCCATCTGGGGGGTCTGGCCTAAGCCGGGTGGGGGGGGGGCCGACCCCCCAGACCCCCCTGTTACATGTATGGACCAGGAAGCATAGAACTGGCACCAAGCAAGAGCCAGCAAGGTCAGATTTGTGCAGTATGTGCCAGGGACACAGTGCAATATGTGTGCAAAAAATCACTGAACTCGGTTCAAAATTGACAAAGATATGCTCTTTACAAGGCAATCTTTTATTGGGCAAATTTTCGACCTGACAACTTTCAAGGCCCAAAAACTCAATTAGATGTATATTTTTTTCTCGATTTTTTTTGTGCTATCAAAAGTGAATAGATAGCGCTACATTTTTATGAAATAAAAAAATGGGGGTCAATACCTTTGAGGGGGTCAAATTTGGCCCAGAAGGGGTTCGAAAAAAATTTTTTGGCTCGAATTTGGTCATGTAGGGCATCGTTTGAAAGAGAACGCTCATGTGATTATAAATATGCAATCCGCAAGTTTATACGTTCACTGGTTCCAGAGTTATAAGCCGAGATCTGAGGTTCGGTCGAAAAATTGAGTCTCACAAAAACGACCGGGAAGGTGATAAAACATCTTTTTAGGTTAAATTATACCAAAATACAAAATTTTAGCCAAATCGGAGACATAAAGTTGAGATTTGTCCGGAGGTTAAGGAGCAAAAGTCGATTCCTAGAAAAACCGGCTCTTAAGATGCATTTTGCGAGAAAGTCAGCTTTGGTGACGAAGAGACGGGGCAAGCAGGGTCATCTCACGGATCTGGCTGATATTTATATCTCTTAAAATAGAGCACAGTCGAAGACCAACGGTGCATGCCCGGCCACCAGCAACCCCCTGGAACCGGAGCTACACCCCCTCAAAGTTGGGTCGGCAGCAATTTTCGGGCTCATTTTAATAGCTCTGACACCCTCCATTCAAACGATCACCCTTCATTCGTTTCTTAAGCTAGGATCCCGACTCGCATATGGTTTTGTAGCTGTTCGAATGGCCTTTCATATTCTGGTACTCCCGTTTCCAAATCCTAGCTGGTTACCGAGATATTCACCGAAAACTGCGAAATTGCCGCAAAATGCCACTCCGTTTTTTTTCGAAAAATCTTTATAGCTTTTTGTGCAAAGGCCCTGCCAAGCAAATGTTTTAACAAATGTTAGGCATGAGTTGGCCAAACAAAATGAGCGCACTAAAGTGTGCTGTTTAGGGGGGGGGGTATGGGGGGGTGTTTGGCCTCTCAAAGGTGTTCTAAAAAAATTTTTTTCTGCAAAGCTTAGTGGTTAGCATACTGTTATATGCAGTTTTGTGTGCTGAGTTCGAAAATGCATTCAGTTTAGCTAGACTCGCTCTGGATCGGGAGAAATTGGCGTCCAAATTTGAGACCAAGCCTATTTCTTGAGTGGCACTACTCGCTAGTATGACCATTAACCGCGGTGCAATGCAGTTTTTCTTATGTAGTTTTTGCTGCTGATTCCGAAAATAACTTTATTTTTGCTCTACGTTTACGTAGTTTGGAAGATATCGGCAGTTTTATGATTTGGGAAGAAAACGGCTGCACTTGCTATAACATGCTCGTTTGAAAGGTGACTCAATTCAGTCGCATGTAGGGTACAGAGCCATCAAATTTATACCACCTGATGTAGTTTTTGCCGCTGATTACGAAAATGGCATCTGTTTTTCAATCTGAACGCTCCTGAGCTACTTATGTAATTTTTATGCCCTGGACTCAGACAATAAGTTATCTGTCACATCTGGGCATAACGTGGTATCTATCTGGTGCAGATTTTTCCGCTGATTCCGAATATCATCATATTTTTGCGCTACGGCCACTCGGTCGCAAGTTACGCACCTCTGAAGTTTCGTTAAGAAACATGCCATGACAAGCCATAATCAAGAAATAAATGTTCAGCATTCATGCATTTCTGAAGGGAACCTTTTGTCAGTCAATAGTGTACCCGACCTATTTTGACCCGCTGAGTTCAAAAATGACCTTTGTTTTTCTCTACTGCTGTTCAATTTCGAGATATTACTGATCAAACAAAATTTGCATTAATATTCATATATCTCCAAAAGGAGTAATTATAGGTGAAAACAAACGCCATTTTTGAACTCAGCGGTCAAAATAGGTCGGGTGTACTATTGTATGACAAAAGGTTCCCTTCAGAAATGCATGAATGCTGAACATTTATTTCAGGATTATGGCTTCTCACGGCATGTTTCTTAATGAAACTTCAGAGGTCCATAACTTGCGACTGAGTGGCGGTAGCGCAAAACCATTATAATATTCTGAATCAGCGAAGAAAACTGCACCAGATAGATACCATTTTATGCCCAGATTTGACAGATAACTTATTGTCCGAGTACCAGGGCATAAAAACTACATAAGTCACTCAAGTCACTCAGGAGCGGTCAGATTGAAAAACAGATGTCATTTTCGTAATCAGCGGCAAAAACTGCATTAGATGATATAAATTTGATGGCTCTAGACCCTACATGCGACTGAATTGAGTCACCTTTCAAACGAGCATGCTATATACAAGTGCAGCCGTTTTCTTCCCAAATCATGAAAGCTTGAGTATAGAGTGCATAGATGATGGCAAAGCGTGTATAAGGAGGGGCCCGCTTCTTGCGATGAATTCAACTGTGCTGAACTTCGCCTTAGCTTCGTATAATGCAGCTGGGTTGGGTGAGGAAAAGAAACGTAGAAAAGTAGGGCAGTTTTTGAAGAAAACAAGAGCGAATATGGTTTTATTGCAAGAAACGCATTCAGAATTGGCAAACGAGCTAACGTTTAAAGGGCACTTAGGGTTCGCAAATGCAGTTTTCTCCCATGGTGCAACAAATGCAAGAGGAACGGCAATCTTATGGAAAAATAATGTTGACGTTTTTATGGAAAGCTTTCAAGTTGATACTGAGGGCAGATTGGTTGAACTTAAGGCTTCAATTTCAGGCCTAAAACTCCTGATCTATAGTGTATATGCTCCTAACCAGGACAATGAGAGGGTAAAGATCTTTGAAAAATTGGAACAATGGATAGACCAGAGACAGGAACGAGATAGAAAAGTGATAATAGGTGGTGACTTTAATGTAGTGACAGATAATGCCTTAGATAGGATAGGTGGTCGAGTAGGTGATGCTCTGTCACCATCGGCGAGGTATCTGAAACAGTTTATGGAAAGAAAGGGACTAGTGGATACCTGGAGACACATGAACCCACGAATCAAGCGTTCAACATGGGGCAGGACATCAACTGAGGTTCGTACAAGACTTGATCGATTTTATATTGAGAGAGATATGGTGTCGGTAGTGAAAAATGCAAAAATTGGAACAAAAGGTCCATCAGATCATAATGTAGTGCTACTAAAACTTGAGACTGATCGTTACATCCCAAGAGGCAAGGGTATTTTTAAGATGAATACTAGTATACTCCAGATGGAGCAGTATCAAATACAAGTGAAGCAGTGGCTAAGAGACATTGAAGAAGAAATTCTAACAGCAGAAATCAGAGACCAACGAGTTGCATGGGATTTCTTGAAAATGCGCATAAGAGACGAAACCAAAAGATTTTCTAGTCAACTCGCAAAAGAAAGGAAGGCATATGAGAGTAAACTGTACAAGGAATTGGAAGCATTGGAAGCGAAAATTGATGGAACGCTGTGTCCCGCGGCTATTCAACAGTATGAAATCATTAAGGAACAACTGAAACAATTTTTGGAAGTAAAAGCAGCTGGAGCAGCTGTTAGAGCCAGAGCAAACTGGGCTGCGTTTGGTGAGAAAAATTCTAAGTTCTTTTACAACTTAGAAAAACAGAGATTGACTGAAACAACAGTATGGGAGCTGGAGAATGAGGATAAAAAAGTGACACAGAAATTTGAAGATATTCAAAAGGAAATCAGCTGTTTTTATGCCAAACTTTATGAAGAACCAGAACCTGCTACTGAGGATGCTGAACGTGTTTTCCTTGATCAGCCAACTTTAGTAACGTTGACAGAGGAACAGAAGGAAAACCTGGGACAGGCGTTAAGTGAAAGAGAAATTAAACAAGCCATGAACGAGATGCAAAGTAATAAAACACCTGGTAGTGATGGAATTCCAGTAGAATTTTATTTGCAGTTTTGGGATGACATTAAGCAGAGGCTTCTTGCAATGTATCATGAAGTGTACCTAAGAGGACATCTGACACAGACGCAGTGTAGGAGCATTATCAAGCTGATCCCAAAAGGGGACAAATGTAAAAGACTATTGAAAAACTGGCGGCCTATTTCCCTGTTGAATGTTGATTTTAAAGTATTATCTAAAGTGTTGGCAAACAGGATTAAGCCCATGTTGAGAAGTTTAATACATGAGGATCAATGTGGGTTTGTCCCAGGTCGATATATTGGTGAAAATGTTCGAAATTTGCTGGACCTGATGGAGTATCTGAACGAAGAAAACAAACCGGGCTTTCTAATAGCGTTAGACATTGAAAAAGCGTTTGATAAAGTGAACAGAAAGTTTATGTTTAAGGTTCTGGAAAAATTTGATTGTCATACAGAGTGGATCCGTTGGGTCAGGATACTGTATACAAATCCCCGGTCAGCTGTTTTGAATCATGGTTATCTTACAGAAGAATTTGATCTGTTATCAGGGGTACGACAAGGCTGTCCTCTAAGCCCGTACTTGTTTATTATGACTATGGAGGTCCTGGCTAACAGTATTAGGAACAATGCCCAAATTAAAGGAATAACAGTAAACGAATACGAGTACAAATTGAGTTTGTTTGCAGATGATACAACGTTGAGTCTTGCAGATGCCGCTTCAGTCAACCACGCGGTAGATATCATTGAACGTTTCGGTACCGTATCTGGCTTAAAGGTAAACACTAGTAAGACTGAATGCTTAGGACTTGGTTCGTGTAAAAATCGTACTGGTAACTGTGGTCCCTTTACGATGAGTACACAAGCTATACGTATTCTTGGCATATATTTCTCGCATGACGAACAGATTGTACAACAGAAAAATTTTGGAAATAAAATTGCGAAGATGAACCGCACATTATCAGTTTGGTTGTCTAGAGGGCTAACAATTGAAGGACGCATTAATGTAGCGCGCACCTTGGGTCTATCACAGCTTATCTACCCAATGACTGTGCTAAAATGTTCTGATAGGGAGAAGAAACAAATTGAAAAATGCTTATACAGATTCATTTGGAGAGATGGAAAGCCGAAAGTAAAGATGAAAACATTGATTCAAGATTACCACTTGGGAGGACTGAAGGCTCCAAGCGTAGTAATAAGCAACGATTCCATCAAGCTTAAATGGGTCGCTAGATTAGCAAAGAGTTCTCCGTGCAAATGGGCTGCGATTGGCTTGCGAAAACTCAATCAATATGGAGGAATCTTAACACTTCTAGAAAGTCGTTTTAATTGGAACGAAGTGAAAAGCAAAATAAACCCCTTTTATAGTGAACTCCTGAAAGTGTATGCAGAATACTGGGATAATGTTATGTTTAAGAGACCTGCTTATGAGCCACTGCTGGCTAGAAGCATTTTCAACAATAAGGATGTGAAGTTAGGACAACCAAAGCGTATGTACTTTAACCCTAATCTGAAAGAAAACGGAATCACTAAAGTAAGACACTTGTTAGGAGATCAGGGTTTATTTATGGATTACCAGGAAGTGATGGTGAAGCATCCAGCCTTGGCTATAGACAGGAAGCAGTGGAAAAAGTTGTGGACCGCATTGCCCCGTACATGGCGAAACGAAATTTCAGATAACTGGAATGGGTTGCTTCAAGCTTATCAGGCATACAATCCTGCAGTAAAGGATGCAACTAAGCTAAGTATTCCACTGTATAAAACATACAAGCTAGCCAAGATGTATGAAAGTCCTACAGCACAAAAACGATGGACGGATAAATATTGGGTTACAGAGGATTTATTTGAAAAAGCCTGTCTACGGGCACACCGTTTGTCACCTGATGTTAAATTGCGGAATTTTCAATACCGTGTGTTGCATAGGATAGTTCCAACGAAGCAGTATTTATTCTATAGAAGGATAGTAGACGATATGAATTGTAAACAGTGCCATTTGCAGAAAACTGATACAGTGGAGCACATGCTCTATTATTGCGTGGTAGCTAAAAAAGCATGGAGAATGTTAGAATCACTTATTCTTGAAATTGAACACCAAGAGGTAACATTTGATCTAATCTCAGCACTATTTGGACAAATTCATGACCTGTTTGTAGATGCAACAGTTTTGAATCTGTTAGGCATTTATACGAAGGGGTTTATATACAGTTTAGCTCGACGAGAAGTTAAAGATTTTTCCGACATGACCTTTAGGCATTTTATAAAGGCAAGCTTGAAAACTGCACATTTGGCCAGCATAATGTTGAAGAAGGAAGATGCCTTTACCGCAATTTGGGACAAATACTTGCGTTTCTTTCTGATTCAGCATTGAGTAGGGAAACATAACACCGTTCTCTTAAAAGTTTCAAGTATCGAGATAAACTGCTCTATACAACATTTTGTGCAACAAGGATCCGAGCCCAGCTGCTGTGTGTGTACTAACCCATAAGTGTTTCACTAACCCATTTCAGAAAATAAAACTTTGTTCGTAAAAAAAAAATGAAAGTACCGATATCTTGAAAACTGGGCAAAGTACAGCAAAAATAAAGTTATTTTCGGAATCAGCAGCAAAAACTACATCAGAAAAACTGCACTGCACCGCGTTTAATGGTCATGTTGGTCTCAAATTTGGACGCCAATTTCTCCCGATCCAGAGCGAGTCTAGCTAAACTGAATGCATTTTCGAACTCAGCACACAAAACTGCATATAACAGTATGCTAACCACTAAGCTTTGCAGAAAAAAATTTTTTTAGAACACCTTTGAGAGGCCAAACACCCCCCATACCCCCCCTAAACAGCACACTTTAGTGCGCTCATTTTGTTTGGCCAACTCATGCCTAACATTTGTTAAAACATTTGCTTGGCAGGGCCTTTGCACAAAAAGCTATAAAGATTTTTCGAAAAAAACGGAGTGGCATTTTGCGGCAATTTCGCAGTTTTCGGTGAATATCTCGGTAACCAGCTAGGATCTGGAAACGGGAGCACCAGAATATGAAAGGCCATTCGAACAGCTACAAAACCATATGCGAGTCGGGATCCTAGCTTTAGAAACGAATGAAGGGTGATCGTTTGAATGGAGGGTGTCAGAGCTATTAAAATGAGCCCGAAAATTGCTGCCGACCCAACTTTGAGGGGGTGTAGCTCCGGTTCCAGGGGGTTGCTGGTGGCCGGGCATGCACCGTTGGTCTTCGACTGTGCTCTATTTTAAGAGATATAAATATCAGCCGGATCCGTGAGATGACCCTGCTTGCCCCCTCAAAGCTGACTTTCTCGCAAAATGCATCTTAATTACTGCTGGGGCCCCTTTTTGACGTGCTAGACAACAATTCAAAGTAAAACGTGGTGCGGGCTACGATCGTATGCTAATGCGCGCTCATACAATCAAGACCAGCAGCACATGGCGCCATTTTGTTTACAGCTTTTTCGGCGTTTAAGTCTGACGCTTTTCCGTCTGTAATCAATGGGGGAAAGGTGGTAAAGGTAGATAGGGTAGCCAATTACAGTTGGACAAATGAATTCACAGAAGGAAAAGCACGCTTTAGACGTGACAAAAATGGGTGTGGAATTTAATCTGAGAAAGGGTTTTAGGCAGAAGCTGATCGGATTTCTAGGCCCGATACAAAGACACAGCAAGTGCAGTCGTTTGACGCAAATCTTGCTTTAGAAGGGACAGTCGGGAGTGAAGGGGAAAGAGCAGGGAAAGGGGTTGGGTTTAGGGAGAAGAGAAAGGCTATGGACGGGCTGGGGATTGGACGGGAAAGGGTTAGACAGACGGCCGTGCACGTCTGATAGCGTTTAGCTTAGCCGATCGGCTTCTTTTCTTTTATCTGGGCTGCAGAAAGAGACTTGCCGCCAGTATAATTCAAAGCAATAAGCGAGTCGCCAAGTCAAGGAAAAGGAACACCACCAGGCAGACGGAGCGTCGGGGATGCCAAACTGTTGCGCACCAGATCGGCTCCTCTCCGCTCCTTTCGTTTATTCGCACTAGCTAGCTAACTGACACTCCGGCCAAGCCTACCACGTTATATAGAGCACTATCAAATACCAGCATCAAGCAACAATAACATCTGCCAGACCCGGCTTGCCGTCACAACATAGCACATTCCGGCCTCGTTACAACTCCTGCCCTACAGTATACACACTACGTACGGCGTTCACATCCTTCGCTACAGTATAGTAAAACAAAAATTAGTAATACTATAATAGTGGTATTTTACCAGTAGTAAAATAATGGTAAAAAGTAAAATTAAGAGCCAATGCAACGTAAAAATTTAATTAAATTGCTAAAGGCCGCCGATAGTAAGATGGAAATTTTTCTACTATTTTACTAGTTTTTGGCGAAATCCAGCCAAAATCTTGAGGCAAAATCAGTTTTGCAATAAAATATGTATTGGTCCACTGCTGTCATATTTTTCGTCTCTATGTTCTGGAGAACCACTCTTGGACCAACATCCATTATTCACAAAATCTTGGCATCATTGATGCGAAATTCCACTTTATGCCTAATAAAATCGTAGTAAAAGAGTAGTAAAATTATTAGTAAAACAAAAACTAGTAAACCGGAGCTGCTCTGTGTACTAAAGCAAAAATTAAAATTTAATTGACGGACTGAATTTGTAGTAAATTTAGTAAATATTAAAATAAAATTCTACTTTAATAGTAAAATGGCTTAACTCAAGTTTTAATGAAAAATAAGCCAAAAAACCTTGATTTTAGCCAAAAAACGGACTTTTTGGCCTACCACCCCCTCAGCCCCCTCAGGAAATGAAAATTCTACCCCCCTCAGCCGAAATGCTAGTCCATATCTGGTGAGCAGTGGTGTGAAAAAGAAACCTACAGTGTAGAGAATCTGCGGAGCTACCGTAGCCCCGATTCTTGCGAATACGGAGCAGTAGCTGTTGGCGATGTTTCGGATGGGGGTGGGGTAGAGTTCAGCGGCCACCAGGTATATCATGGTCCAGAGAGGACTCAACAGCGCAGCAGAGGCCAGGTTCAGGTACCGTACCAGATGGACGTGCCACACTGCACTGCCTAAATGCACAATCAGAGTAACTGGAGAGCGTGACCGCATAATGAAGCGAAATCGGCTTTGCATTCTTTATGTTGCGTGTGAAACATTGTTTTCTTGTGTAAAAACGTCAAGCAAACGCGTATCAATAAACCTGAGAAACCCATGGAGTCTGCCATAACCGACTTGGGTCACACGCCCGAGACAATTTCTCCATACCCCTCCAGATTTTTCTGCCAATTTTTGGAGCAATTTTTTGCAATTTTTATAATAAAAAATGTTAAAATTGCCTGTTAAAACAGCGATAAAAACCTTTAAAAAGGTTTTTACAGATTTTCGTCTTTAGTACTCTACCCTCCGGAATTTGGGTTCAGACCTCCCGACCGGGGCCAGACTATAACCCAAACGCCCCTCCCCTTTTGGCGGATTACCTTTTATTGACTACAGCCATACATAGGTAATTCGTTTACTTCATACATGTACTGCTGGGAGGTTTGGCGGTTGCCTTCATCTGCAAACGCCAAACTCAACAGTTTGGGCCCTGAGACAGGACTTTTCTTTTCTTGAAATATGACAAATTTCTTGAATTTTAACTCCACAAACTTAACCATTGTTCTATTGAACACAAAAATGTTTTGACTTGATTTCGAGCGTTTTGAGTTTACCTAGTTGTTCTGGGCTTTACCTACAGTAGTATTAGTTTACCTAAATTCCAAACTGAGAACTTTACCCAGTGTTACTTTACCTAGCTTATTAGAGACAAGTTCACCTAGTACTACTTTACCTAGGTTCAAATTTTCAATTTACGCCACACTGACTCCGTGGTAGGTTTGCATCTTTACGATGCCTCTGAAACAGTCTGGCACTTAACTCCGTTTATGGTACTGGCACCATATATGTGCGGTACCGGTACTTAGGCTAGGCTAGGCGGTACGGGCAGGGCCGATACCAGACATGGTGGCAGTACCATAAACTGTATCAAGTTCCAGAGACTGTGAAACACTGTTTTGTTGGGTAAACGCCAAACGCATACCTACTGTACGTACCTGAGAAACTCTGACATAAAAGCTCAAAGATACCATGAAGGTCGCAAAATACACAAAGTAAATAACACCGTCGCCCTAGGTGTGTTACGTATTCTGTACGCTACGATAGGTCAAGATTCTGGCTTGCTCAAATTATTTTTCAGCCTTAACCCAATCGAATTCACCCTTAAGGCGAACACAATTTCTGTGTTCGGAGTCCTGTAAACGCGATCGCCTATTTCGCCGAACACAAGACCACAACTGAGCCCATAGTTAAGGTGTTGGCGAACACCTGGCCGAACAGCACCCGAACCCCCCACCCGAACACAAAAATGGGCGGGGCGAACACCCTCCCTCTGAACCTGAACATCTCCCCGAACACCTTCCAAACACCCGAACACCCCCAAACACCTTAGAGACATTTTAGGAACACTTTAGGGATACTGTAGGGACACAAAGTCCTAAAGTGTCCCCAAAGTGTTCCTAGTGTTCCTAAAGTATCCCTAAAGTGTCCCTAAAATGTCCCAAAATGTCTCCTAGGTGTTCGGCGGTGTTCGGTGCTCGGCGGTGTTCGGGGTGTTTGGAGGGTGTTCGTCTTATTTTCGTCATGTGTTCGTCCCGCCCGCCCATTTTCTGTGTTCGTTGGGTGTTGGGATCGTCGATTTTTGTGTTCGTCCTGTGTTCGGGGGTGGTTCGACGAAAACTAGCGCACACAAATATTTCATGACGAACACAAACTTTGTGTTCGTCGGTGAAATCTGTGCCATACGGCACCGGTGAATATGACCGGGTTTTTAAGCAAGTTGCAGACAAATTTTTTGTTAGAACTGTGTTGGGGTAGATTGACTGCATTTTATGCTATATCTGAAACATTGCTTTGCTGTTTGTAAGTGTCAAACGCCATACCAAAATACCTGAGAAACTGTAAGTATTTTCTGATATTAGCAAAAGCTAAAAATGCCGTAAAACGTGGCAAAAAGCAGCAGTACAGTACGTAAAGCACGTGGGTATACGGTAGCTAACAAATGTTAGATCGACTTTAAAATTTTTTTGCAATTTCAGACACAAAAACTGCCAAAATCGCCTGTAAAACAGTACTTTTTAACTGTATTTTTAACGATTTTTAGCCTGAAAATTGCGATTTTTTTCGATATTTGACCGTTTTTAGTGCCCAGGCCCTCCCAAAATTTGGGCTCAGACCCCCACTACCGGCGCCAGACCCCGAACCCCCTTCGGCGGATGACCTGTTACATGTATGTTGTGGCTGTATTAAAATTACCGAAGAGAGTGAGACAGAAGTTGGCAGCGGTCAAGATAGACATGAGAGCGATGGAGACGGTGTGGAGGGCTTGTCGTCCTACCGGCTTCACCAGCACATCCACCACACTCATCAGTACAGACACCAGCCAGCGCAGCGAACCGTACAGCACCACATTCACGAACACACTGCCTGCCAGTTGACCCGAGTTGAACAGAATGCCGTAGGACACGCAGCTTGTGGTGAACATGAAACAAACTTTCTATAAATACTACAGTCACGCACTTAACCCTTACTAGCAGAAGCTACTCCATTTGGAGCAGTACCCACATACTGTAGAATCACGCTTTGCGTGTGGCTGTTTGTAGCCAGAAATGTGATTGGAAAATGAAAGTGCAAAGAAGTGATTGGCCAGTCAAATGTCAATCACGCTTTTTTGTCAGACAATGCACAGTCCAACGCATGCAACGCGGGAATGTGATTGGCCAGTCCACAGCAAATCACGCTGTTTTAAAATTTTAGTGAACGCAAAAACATTCACAGCGTGATTACCATTTTTTAGGCACGCATTGCATGTCCCTCCTAGGCCAAGCACGCAAAAAAATTTCCGCGTCTAAGAGTTAACGCCATACAAGGTACCATTACCATCACTGTTCCGATGATTTTCAGCTCAATACCAATCGATATCGGTATTTATTGTTATGCAAGAAAATCTGAAAATTTGAAAAAGCAACTGCTCGCGCTGTTTATCAATCAAGCACTGAACTGATGCAATCAGCGATCTGATATCAATTAAGTAGAGAATCGCAGAAAAGGTAGTGGCCATTCTGAAGCTCTTCAATGAAAAGGTTGAGCCGTCAGGCCGACACCCCCCACCCTCAGCAATTGTCGGAAGAATTCGGAAGATTATGATTAAAGGATGCCAAGATTAGGCTTAAATGAGCTCAAAGAGAATACTGTAGAGTATCTTAACAACAAATAACCCAAAAAGCCGTGATTTTAGTGAAAAAATCGGACTTTTTTTGCTTACGATTCCCCTCAACCACCCTCACGATTTGCAAATTTACCATCCCCTTGTTTCTGCCCTCCTGCTTCAAGTGTGCCGAGTGAGTGTCTACTGCTTGAAACCTTGGATTAGAGACCTGCACGGGCCGGGCCGCAAAAATTGTGTTTTCAAGCCGGGCCGGGCCGGGCCGGTGTTTACTTGATTAAAGAACTTTGACCATTCTCATCAATGTACATACATACAATCAGCGCCCAGGTGTTTTACTGAAGAAAGGCGCCATGGATACTTCATTACGATTTCATTACACTTATCTGTTTGCGCTAGGGCGTCATTTTGTTTCTTTCATTAAAAAAGCTAAGTACGGCTACAGAAAGGATACTTTCACGACAAACAATTTGACTTTGACGACCAATTTAAGTGTGACTGGTCCTGTTTAAAATAAGCCTAAGCCTAAGCATGAATTTAAGTCTTAACAATATGTCAGTTAATTAAGTATCTCTGTAGTGAGTTGTGCTAACTTTGTTTCGGCAGACACGCGACAGGCTTAACTAGTTTCGAGATACTTGTATTTGCCCTCAAATTTGAAACACTTATTTTGGCAATGAACAAGAGTAATTATAAAACAATCCTGCAGATTTTTTACTGTGGCAACCGCAAATCTCAACCGATTTGAATGACTCTTTTTTAGTTGAAAGTTAAATAAATTTTTGAAAGATTGGTGAAACTAACTGGTAAACAGGTATGTGCACAGGCACAATTTTTGTATTATTCATTTGTGATTATGCAGTCAGAAAAGCAGCTTCAGATTTTTGATTCAAGAGAGACGTTGCCGTCTGAAGCCAGACTCCGTTGACGCATTCTGTTGCTTCGAGACAATATGTGATTGTGTGTCAACATGCACTGGCACTTCTTGTATTTCTCTCTGTTGTTAGTTACAGGCTGTCAGTTATCGCCGGTGGTTTAAGAAATATTTTATCAGATTCTCCATATAGTTTTACACAGAACAAACCTTCACCAACTTATACTCTAAAATATAAGGGCTAAAACGGCATTTCTGATTTTCAACTCACTTCCGAACAGTGACATGGATTTTTGTAAACATTAAACAAACGTTTTCGTTATTTAGCCTCTTCAACTGTTTTTCCTTACCATAAAACTTTCGTTTTTACTTTGCAATTGCTAAAAATAGCGATATTCAGCGTTTTTGAGCCATTCTAAATTTGCCGGGACGGGCCGGGCCAAAAAGGCGGCCCGCGCAGGTCTCTACCTTGGATAGCTTTGAAATCCAGTTACTTAGGTCATCTGGAGGCTTTATGAGCATATCTACTGATTACTACTGCAGCAAACACATCCAACTTTTACGTTTCTGTTCGACATTTTATCGATTTTTGCTGATCAAATACATATACACAAAAATAAACATTTTGAATATTGTTTGTGTATGGTAATGTATATCCGAATTTTCAGTGTGTATGTGTATGTGCATTTGTATACACATTGAAAAAACAATGTGTATTTTTGTGTATGGAAAATGTGTCTGGATATCTGTATTGCTGCCCCACCTCTAATAAGCTGAAAAAAAGTGAACTAACCAAGCAAAAGCTAGAATAATTGAATATCTGGTCAATTTCCATGTATAGAACAGATGCCAAAAGCTGGTGCACCAGCCCTGCTCAGATTTGACGGCCTCCATAGCTTCACGATCAATCGATAATTTAAGCGATTCGGCGTCCAGCGATCTACAAGTCCACCGATTGATCGATCGAATCGCGTTGAATGCTTGATTCAGCTTGTTCTTCTGAATGTACCAACGCGGGCTTTCGACTGCGAACAAACTGAAACTGTTCTTTGCTTTTGTTTACATAAGCCGGTTACACACCAAAAAAAACTCAGTACCAAAATAACAATAAAAACGGTAGCGGATAGACGTTGTTAAGCCATGATAATGTGCGCCAGTCTTTCGAATAGTAGGCCAGACTGGCGAACAGCATGTATGAGGCCGGGGCAGTAATAGAAGTAAACCAAACTCGATGTATGCTAGGCACCAATTCACTTATGTAAACAGCATATATGGTTATCACTCCACCAACAAAGAAGCCAATCCAAACTCTAAAGAAAAGTTTTCATCTAAATTCAAAATTCCCGCCAAAATACAGTACTAGTCTGACCTGAAAAAGAGAAAGATGAGCACGCTTGAGCTGAACGCCGAAAGACCCGAGACAAGCACCATTCCGGTGAATGCTGTTACGTACATCTGCAATTTAGTGGCAAGAGGAGCGTGGAATAGATTTAAAATTTGCATACCCATTTCCGACCAAACAGATCGGAGAGTTGACCGAAGACTGGAGCGCCTAAGCCAACGCCCATCATCTGAACCGACGTGGTCCAGTAGATCTGACTGGTTTCGTCGCATATCAAGTTCCACTAAATTTTGCTGTAGCTTATTATTCTCACAATGTACAACAGGGTTGTGAGATGTGTTTTTTTTCCGGTGTTTTTTTCCGTATTTTCCGGGAAAAAACCGGTTTTTTTCCTAAGAGTCGGAAGAAAACATAAATCGCGGAAAAAACTCAAGCTAAAATAGCTAATTTATGTCATTTTTCTAACCAAAAATGGACTTTCGCGATGTATAATAGGCCATACTGACTCAAAACTGTTAGAAAAACAATAGAAAAGACCAAATTTGGCATGATAAAACAAAAAATGCAAACTGCTGTAAGAAAATTTGCATATAGGGTTTATTGATGAAGCCTGTCAGGGACTGTTTCATGCCTTTTTCGTGATTTATATCTATGTAACACGTGTATTTCTGGTCTGAAAAGACTGAAGAAGGCACTAGAAAGCGTTAGGAATCATAAAATCAGTCTAGGATACTCAGAACTTGGGCTGGAGTTTTTTCCGCGATTTAGGAAAAAAACCGGAAAAAAACTGGAAAAAACAGGCCGGGGTTTTTTTCGGAAAAATATACAACCCTGATGTACAATTTACCGTTGCAAAAGCATCGGCACACAAAAATTACGAGCACCAAGGTTGTTGACCACCATAATTAAAAATCAAAAGCACAAATACTGGTTAGTACTTACTGATACTGACTATATACTATAAAGTGATTGATTGTATAAGTTATCAATATAACTGTTCTAGACATCTCAACGTACGTAGTAGAGTTAGCAAAAACCAAAATACTGGCCAAACAAAGACCGGCTGCCCTTTTTTCCGAGTTTTGCGAATATCTTCAAACAGCCGCCATTCCATCAATTTTCAACCGAATGAAAACTTTTTGACACGATTCTTAAAATTTGTTTATAGTTTGGCCAAATCCTGGCCTTCGGTTGCCTTGAGTTATGCTCCTCCGAAATGAACTGACCAGAATTTTTATTTGAAATTTAAACACGAATGTCTCATGGTCACTAAAACGGATCTTTCCCAAAAATTCACATTCATATTTGAACAATATTCACAAAAAATTCGCTTTTTAGGGGCACCAAGATGCTGAGCACAACTTACTGAGTTGAGTTTCTACAATGAAAGAGCCAACATAAGAAGCAAAGTGAGTACTATAATGTGATTGTACATATATGTTATTTACGAAACTGTTCTAAACATTTCACTCAACGTAGTAGTTACATAGCAAAAAACAAAATACAGGGCGTTACAAAAATCTACACTTTTTACCGCCATTTCTGCAAATTTTGACCAAATTGGCTGAAATTAGAAACATACGTAGGTCTAGGTAGATGCCAAAATACTAGACATTTTTGTGTAGTGATAGTGTTTATGAATAAATTTATTTTTTAAATTAACTAACTATTAAATTGCTTGCCCAGCCTTCAGACGATTGCTATTAATTAGCTTGGAACCAAAATTCGAAAATTTAGTTTGATCTAAATTATTTATTTGCTATGAATTAAATATAAATTTGCTAAAATCAATAATTAATTCCTGTGGAAACAGGTCATAGCACTTTAAAATCAATTGAGCTTTTGACAGGTAGTGACAAATCTTCCACAAATTTGCACTTAATTCGTTGATATCTTAGCAATAATACATGAACAAGGTCAACTTTTGACTGAACTTGTTGTTTCTAGTCAGTCTTTAATGAGCTGCGGTACCAACAGAACCAAGCAAATTTATATCAATTTTTAGACCAATTTTAGAAAATAAAATTCAATTTTAATTTCGTTGACAGTCATCTCGAGAAATTCAATTGTTATAAAATTGCGATTTATTTGGTGATTTTGGCCCAAAACAGTTTAATTTTGTTGTTTAATTAAATTTTATCGGAAACACTGTGTAGTGAAGGTTTGGTGCGTCAGGCTTGACCCAATCCGGAGAAATTCAGGAATATGTGAAATTTGTTAATTTCAATTCCAATACGATTAGCGCTAAAGTAGAAACTTTTCCTTTGGGTATCATTTCTGCAAATGTTCATCAAGTGAAATGGCTGGGGGAACTCTGCAAAACTGCGGTTTGTCTTATGTGTTAAAATTAGGGTTTCGACGATATATCGATATCGACATCGCGATATTTCGAAACGTTATTTTCGATATTTTTTGTGTGGAAAAGTAGGAAAAAACAAAACTGATACCAAGTTTATTTCCATGGAACAGTAAAAAAGGCAGTTTTTCCTGAACAACTCAGAAATCGATGGTATAGTCAAAACCTAACTGGGGCATGATAGCTCTCAGAAACATCAATTGCTCGGCATTCTCAGCTTTCTGACAGCAACGCTTAGGTTCTCAAATGTCTGCTGCAACACTGAAGAGCTGCTCACTCCGCACACTTGAAGCAGGAGGACAGAAGCAGACATGGACTACTAGTATTTCGGCTGAGGGGTGGCAAATTTTCAAAGCTTGAGGGGCACCTGATGGGCGATTTTTTACTAAAATCAAGGTTTTTTGGCTTATTTGTCATTAAAATTAGTTAAAATACGCTATTCCGTTTGGGCTCATTATGCCTAATGAGGGTTGACATTTTCATTGAAGCTTCAGAAGGGCCACTACCATTTCTGCGATTCTCTACTAAATTGATATCAGTTCGCTGATTGCATCAGTGCTTGACTGATAAGCAGTGAGAGCAGTTTGCTTTTTCAAATTTTCAGATTTTCTTGCATAACCATAATATCGCTCAAAATATCGATATCGATATCGAATATCGTCGAATTTTGATATCGTCGGAACACTAGTTAAAAAAAATTTCTCGCATTGATATTGAGACAGTCTTGAGAGAACGAAGAATACCTGAACATCTGTTTTTTTGAATGAGCAGCAACACAGAAAAACAGGTCTCAGGATTAATCCTTACAGTATTTTCTCAAGACTGCGCAAATCTCAATGCATAAAGTCTAACACATCAATTATCCCACAGTTTTGCAAAGTTTCTCTAAATTCAGGTCATTTTGACGAACAAAAGAAATGCAGAAATGACGACAAAAGCAAAAGTTTCCTTTAGACATTGAAATTAACAAATTTCACATATTCTTTAATTTCTGAGGGTTCGGTAAACGCTGGCGCATCAAACTTTAACACACAATTTCCCCTACTTTAGCGCCCATGTTTCAAGCTTCAGCCAATTTGTCTATTTTTAGAAGAAATACTGTACACTAAAAGATTTGTACCTCCATAGCAATAGAGTAGAACTCAGCTTGCAGTTGAAACTGGCCGCAAGTCCCATTAGAAATGTGTTTGCAAACTTGTTTTTCATCCATATCCAAACTTCCAGGCAAGTCGGAACAGTTGAAGCTGGGTTTTAAGCCACCAAACGTCATAAATCCGATGTTGGTGAGACTGCAGGTGGATAGTATCTGGTTGAGAATCATTATGAACATATGATACCAACCCAGTTTGAGGTAGGACTCTATACTCTTAGTGATTATTCGATGCGAACCGGGGTACATCCTGACGGGGCTTAGAAGCTCGCAGATAAGAATCGATTTCTGTCCTGTTTTGCGTTCACACTGCCCTTATCAGTTATTGAGGAGCACCTGGTTAGGCGTTATGTGCACGTGCATTTTTAAAAACAATGACGCATCATGTATACATACGCTGTATTCATCGAGTTTTTCTGTAAAAGCGCCCAACACTAGCTTAGTGCGGTAACAGATGGCAGAAATAACAATTAGACAACTTGTTAGCGTACGACTGCGTCAAAGGATTCGAGACTAGTGGTGGGTTGAGAAGAAAACCTGTACATAGACATCCAGGTCCATGAAAACCTAGTAGAATTTAGTAGTAAATGAAACAAGTATTGTTGCTGGCAGACTATACTGTCAAATCAAACTGCTACTTTTGTCACTATTTACAAATACAGTTTGAAACATGCCTTTTCTTGCATGGCGAAATTCAACCTTTACCAACGTTGCGGTATGCTACAATAGCGATGGGAACCGGCCGAACACCTTTGCCTTGGGGCCGAGCAGTGGTGGCAGATGAGCCCTGGCGGATGACCCGAATTTCTAAAGAGTTGCCACTGTAAGTCAGCGGGCCTTTTCAGTCTTTTCTTCTGATTTCGCTACAGGTACGTACGTTGCGTCTTCTACTCTACGTAGGTAATTCTCCAATATTTTGTTGGGCTTAGGAGAGAGGGAGGGTGTAGTAGTGTTCTGAGGGAGTTTGAGATGATGATGATAATCTAAAATCTTCTAATTTTTACCAAAATAAACGCTTTTTTGGATGAAAATTTCTTAAAATAGGCTGCTTTAGCCTGTTTTACAATATCAGCATAAAAGACGTTTTTACTTCAAAACACAAAGCCAGGAATAAATGTTATGCGTCTGCTTCTGCAAACTACCGACAATTATGATACAGTGAAAGTATTGTAAGCAAAAAAACGCAAAAGTAATACATTTGGGGTTACCCCGGCTGGAAAGGCCTAAAGGCTAATAATTGACTATTTTGAACAGCCAAATTGCGTTCAAGAGCTAAAAGCAAGCATAAAGTGATGTAAAAATGCTTCTAAAGCACCTACATATCTTGGATAACAGTACGGTAATGCTGATTCGATTACCAGTAGGCATTAAGCTGAAAATTAAAACCGAGTTTCTGAGTCAGCTTGTAGCCGCCAATTGGGTGGGGGCCTAAAGATTGTCAAATTTGGTCTTTTCTGTTGTTTTCTACAGTTTTGAATCAGTCTGGCCAATTATACATCGCAAAAGTCCATTTTTAACTGACAAATGACATTAGCTATTTTAGCTTGAGTTTTTTCGGCGATATATTTTTTCCGACCCTTAGGAAAGAACTGGAAAGAAAAAACACACCTCACATCCCTAAGGTGAAACATGCTTTATATTTTGCAATCGCACCCAACCTTTACAAACGGTACGTACACACAAATCTGACGGGTGATCCCAGTGTAACATATGTTCGTATCCGATACGTGTATGAATTAGAGCATATTTTAAAGATATTTCTATTTCTAACTGCAAAGCCAGCAGTAAATAATACTGCACGTCTGTTTCATAAACTATCGCCAATGATAACGACACAGAGAGAATGTTCTAAGCAAAAAGCAGTCAGAGTAATTCAAAATCGGCGCCTTCCTCATCTTCCTCTTTGCCTTTCTTCCTGCTTCTACAGAGCGCGAATCGCTCTGAATTGTCGGGCATTCGTTCAGGCATGGCTTGCTCCTTCGTTTCCGGCATCAGCGCCAAGAATGCCACCAAGTCTACGATCAGTAAGATGGAGTAGAAGGAAAAGCTGGCCGCCCGCCAGAATTCGTCCTAAAATCACAATTTAACGGTTCACACGTGCAGTGCAAATGCCTCGATCACATTTTTCGGATTTTGAGTTGCTTATATCCCTGTCTAGATAGAACAATTGTGCAAGTTTAAAGAGCAAAGGGTCTACTCAGTCCATATACAGTATCCCTTACTATCTGGGTGGTGCTCTAATTAATTAGAGTAGTAGCACTGCACAAATCACGCTATTACAGTAATTGCGTGAATTGAACACGGTTCGCCCGCGAATTTGCGTAAAATAAAAATGCGTTAATGTATGAAAATTGTGTCGAATTCAGTTCCCTTGTGATCAAACTTTGAAGACACTCGCGCAACATATCGTGAAAGCATTCACCCATGTCAATTCTCAGGTGATACTCAAGATGTGGAGCCTAAAGAATGTTCTGGATTTTCAGCTTTATTTAAAGTTTCGTTTAGCGCCTCTGCTGCGCGAGCTGTGAGTTACAGCTATAAACAAGCAAAAAACGATAAAAAGGGTTAAAAAACCGGTTTCTCTTAAACATCAGCAGTGGAAACGGCAAATTTGGTTTCCAAAGCCTTTTCAAACGAATTTTAAGCTATAAATTTGTTATTTCTGAGCCGGTTTGTTCGTACTGAAGCTGCTACTAGTGCTTGCATTTTGGTCGGGGAGGGGTCCTCAAACTTCTCTTTATTTATTTATTATTTTATTTATTTATTATTTATTTCTCTCGGGGGTGAGGGGGTTGGCCTTTCTAGGTAGTGGGCAACCCCAAACGCCGCCTAGTACCATACATGTAACAGGTCATCCGCCGAAGGGGAAGGGGTTGGGCACTAAAAAACGCTCAAAAATCGCAAAAAATCGCAATTTTTCAGTTAAAAATCGTCAAAAATCGCTAATTTGTTCTGAAATACAGCTAAAAAGTGTTGTTTTCCGGGCGATTTTGGCAATTTTTGTGTCTGAAATTGCAAACAATCGAAAAAATTTTGCTAAAAAACTTACTTACCCGAAAAAACGGAGAGGGAGTCGGAAAAATTGTCTCGGGTGGGGGGGGGGGCAGACCGTCTGTTACATGTTTGCCTAGTACATGCATCAACAACCCCAATTATCTTACCAAATAGAGCACTTGGGGAGCGGCCACACCACCCAAACTGGCGAAAATTGCACAGAAAGAATTAGCCAGATTACGAATAGGGGTGGGGTAAAGTTCAGCAGCCACCAAGTGAATGATGAGCCAGATGGGAGTGGTCATACCAGCCGCTACCAGACTGACGTACTTGATTGCTTGAAGGGCCATCGGTAGGTCTAAAACATACTCTACAGCTCATACAGGTCGGCATGGCAACGAAATGGAAGTCAGCTTCATAAACAGGAATAGTAAACTGTCGTTCGCTCTTCTGCTGTTTATGAAACATTCCTTCGTAATTCACAGCCTGAATGCTTTCGAATCCGTCTTCATTCTCTTTTTTGAAGTAATGTTTGATTTGCAGGAGAAAGTAATTGGAAAAACAATGTTTTACTCGTTTTTACACAATTTGGTAGTAGATTCTACGTATAAGAAAAATTCAGTAACTATCATACTATGTACAGAATGTTTCGTGTGCTGCAGAAACGAATAGCAAAAAAGCAGTTGCAATTTTTGAGTTGAAGGAAAGGCGGTAATACAAGAAAAAATTTGGTAAATCCTAGCCCTTTCTAGCAGAAGCTACTCCACTTGAATATAGAATCACGCTTTGCGTGCGGCTGTTTGTTAACCATAAATGTGATTGGAAAATGAAACTGCAAAAAAGTGATTGGCCAGTCACATGTCAATCACGCTTTTTTTGTCAGACAGTGCAAAGTGCTGCAGGCGACGCGTCATTGGCCAGTCACATGTCAATCACGCTTTCTTGTCAGACAGTGCAAAGTGCTGCAGGCGACGCGTGATTGGCCAGTCACAGCAAATCACGGTTTTTTGAAAACTTCAGTGAATGTAAAACCATTCACTGCGTGATATCACGGTTTTTTGAAAACTTCAGTGAATGTAAAACCATTCACTGCGTGATTACCATTTTTAGGCACGCATTGAATGTCATGTCCCTATGACCAGGCACGCAAAAAAATCAGCGTCTAGAGGTAATAGCTCACAATTAAGTGAAATGCAGAAACGTTTGTCCGCATCAGTAGCGTAACATGGGTAAACACACCCCCTCTTTGTGGTGAAGGTAGGAAGGTAAAATTTAGGCCAAAAGAAGAGAAACGAATAAATTATAACATGTGCCTGTGTATTTTATGTCAAGAATGCGGTTTAAATGCGTTTTAAAGTGTAATTTTGCAAAATTTTCTACCTCTGGCATCTTCAAACTATTAAAACTCATATTTTTGTCAATTTTACGCTCAGAATACCATTTAAATGGGTTTTAAAGTGTAACTTTGCAAAATTTTCACGCCCTTTCCCAACTAGGAAACTTCAAAATTTTACACGCCCCTTTGCAAAATCTTGGGCACGCCACTGGTCCAGCCAGATCAGTGTCTAAGAAGTACACAAATTCAAACTTACCGCCAGGACCGGGCACTAATGTGAGCAGCAATGCACCGCCGGTGCAGCAAAGCATTATAGAAACGGCGCCGGTGTGTATGAGTTTGCGCCCGCACTTGCGCAGACACACGTCCAGTATGGCCACCAGACCACCAGTTATAGCTTTGAGAGCGCCGTAATAGGTAATATTCAAATAAGGCGACCCAGCTAATTTGCCAGCGTTGAATAAAATACCGTAAGCCACACAGCTTGTCGTGAACCTAAATATAACAACGGTAAGATGATAATATTACCCCTTACTAGCAGAAGCTACTCTATTCGGAGCAGTGTCCTACATAGAATCACGCTTTGCGTGCGGCTGTTTGTTAGCCATAAATGTGATTGGAAAATGAAAGTGCAAAAAAGTGATTGGCCAGTCAAATGTCAATCACGCATTTTTTGTCAGACAATACACAGTGCGCATGCAAAGCGTGATTGTCCAGTCACAGCAAATCACGCTTTTTTGAAAAAAATGCAAAAACATTCACTGCGTAATTGCAATTTTTTAGGCACGCATTGCATGTCCCTATTTCCAGGCACGCAAAGAATTCTGCGTCAAGAGTTTCTGCACTGTATATAAATTTTAAGAAATGTGACAAAAATCTTGTAATAGGAATGTACCAAGCAAAAGCCAGCGCAATTGAATAGATGGACAGCTTCCAAGTGGAGAATAAATGCCAGAAAGAGTAAGTTTCCGGGTGACTAGGAGGTTTTTCCGATCGCAACACCATTCTTAGCTCTTCCTTGTCGATTTGACGACAATTGAGAGAGGAAATTTTTAAAAGAGATTTCTCCGCTTCTTTGAATCGCGACTTTTGAACCAACCAGCGCGGGCTTTCTGGGCAGAGAAAGCTGAAAAGACATTCATATACACACGTGGTCGCATACATAACAGGTTCGGCCCGGCCTGGAGTGAGGGGTACCATGGGTAGTGGTACCATATTTGGTACGTACACCACAGTCGCCGTACGTTGGGGTACCATTTATGGTAGCACCAAGAATGCATAAAAGAGTAGCAAGAATGTGCCACTCAGCGGCCGGCCGAGTGTCGATGCGCTGTACCAAAATTACTGGAGGGGTCGCGAGCGACCCCTCCAGTAATTTCAGGACAGGTTGCGAATTTCGCGACCCCTCCAGTAATTGCGCATGCGCTTTATTGCAGCGCAACCTGATTTTTTAGCGGGTTATTCAATCTGTCTTTGGGAATATAGCTGCCGCCGTTGATTTCTCAAGTCTACGGCAACATGATAAAGGGAAAGAAAGGTAAAAAAGCTGGAATATGCAAGCAGGTGGCATGTGTACATGGCCAAGCTCATGTGCTGCGTTCAAAATGGAAAAATTCACAAATGCGAAAAGCCTGATGCATTTCACAGATATCTTGCAATCTTGCCTTGCAATTGGACACTTATTTTAGTTACTGTGATGATTGAAGATCTTACACCAACTATGCAATGAATTGCCGTTGTAGAAAATCACTAAACATTTTGTTGACGTCATTCTTGCTCAGAAATCAGGTTGCGCTGCAATAAAGCGCGTGAGAAATTACTGGAGGGGTCGCGAAATTCTCAACCTGTCCTGAAATTACTGGAGGGGTCGCGACGCGACCCCTCCAGTAATTTTGGTACAGCGCATCGACACTCGGCCGGCCGCTGAGTGGCACATTCTTGCTACTCTTTTATGCATTCTTGGTAGCACTACTATATCATAAACGGCGTTAAGTGTCTGACTGACTGTAATAAAGTTACATGACAATCAAGACTCCAGGAGCCGAGAAAGCGTTGGTGACCCAGGAGAGTGTTCGCCAGTCTTGAAAGCAGAAGGCAAGGAAGCCGAACACCATGTGAGCTACGGGCATGCCGAAAATGCTTGATAGCCAGGTTCTGTGTCTTTTCTCTATCATTTCCGCGTAGAACACAAACCAAACACTCAGACAACCGCCGATGAAGACGCCGATCCCGAATCTGGACGCAATTCAGTAATTTTAGACTTGTTGTCACCTCTACTAAATACCTGATTATGGCAAATATAATCCAGGTAGGCGCGAGAGCACTGACTGATCCGGAAATCAATAAGCCGACTGAGGCTGAAACTGCCACCTAAAATTTTGCTATGCCTTTTGATTTTGTTTTCCTGAAAATTTTAGATTTTGAGAGTTTGATTTTGCACACTTTTGGTTTTGTTATTAAAATACCGTTTTTCTATTATCAGTTCGCTCTTTTATAAGCTGCAGCCTGATTTTTTAAGTTTCCAATTGATCAAACGTTTTTAGATTTTCACAGGTTAATTTTGGACGAAAATCGAAAATACATAGCTTTTGTTTAAAAATTTTCACTTATTTCTTTATCAGGTTTAACAGCAGCCATTCGATATTAAGAGCCAATCCACGAAAAAGTCGAACCTTGGCTGGAACAGCCTTGTACAGCTGATTTTTCAAAATCGGCGTAGAAAGCTGTAACTTTCAGGCATTGTAGATCATGAAAAGTCATGGACGTATTTGCTATCCGATTTTCTCTAGCTGCCCTACAACCAAAATTACGGCCCTTCAAAAATGGCTATTTTGACCATTTTTGCCATTGGGGTCCTAACTTCAAAACGTCATAACTCCGTTTAGGGTGGGCCGATTTTGATGTAATATGTCTTATTAAAGAGGCAATTGGACCCTCTATCAGATAATGTGCACGAGACGATTCAATTCTATCTGCAACTTTTTCGACTGTTTATTAACTTTGAGGGGCCGTATCTCAAAAATGAATATGGAAGACCGGCAAGATAATTACAGATTCGAAATCTACATGCAATTCTGCGTCTGATGGTCATATGTTTGTTTCCGAAATCTGGTAGCTCGGCAGTCAAAACTTCGATTGAATATGGCCAGCCAGAACCCTTCTTTTTTCCCATTTGCGTATGGGCCACTGGACATTGAAAAGCTGTAAATCAGTCATCGGTAATAGATTTTTTACTGCAATTACATCATTTTAGAGAGAATCGAATAAGCTATCGAACCATATTCACGAGCTTCCCTAATATTGATTTTTCACTGTTTGACTGGTCCTAAACTTTGAGAGGCCGTATCTCGAAAATGAATATGGAAGACCGGCAAGATAACTACAGATTCGAAATCTACATGCAATTCTGCGTCTGATGGTCATATGGTTGTTTCTGAAAGCTGGTAGCTCGGCAGTCAAAAGTTCGATTGAATATGGCCAGCCAGAACCCTTCTTTTTCCCCATTTGCGTATGGGCCACTGGACATTGAAAAGCTGTAAATCAGTCATCGGTAATAGATTTTTTACTGCAAATACATAATTTTAGAGAGAATCGAATAAGCTATCAAACCATATTCACGAGCTTGTCTAATATTGATTTTTCACTGTTTGACAGGTCATAAACTTTGAGAGGCCGTATCTCGAAAATGAACATGGATGACTGGCAAGATAATTACAGATTCGAAATCTACATGCATTTCTGCGTCTGATGGTCATATTTTTGTTTCCGAAAGCTGGTAGCTCTGCAGTCAAAAGTTCGATTGAATATGGCCTGATGGATGCCTGTTTCCGCAAGAGATGCAGACAGTAGAAACATTTGCAACTCAGAGTTCCATTTTCTACTTCGGTAGGCCATCTCTGAAGCCTGAAAGTTTTGGTTTGACTGCAGTACAACTTTATGCCACATTTGAACTTTAGATACTGAAAGAGATTTATATTTAGCCTTTGCATTCCTTTGACTCATTGTTTGTTTTGTTAGTAAACGGCTCTCTCTCTCTTCATTTGCTGCTGAGACCAAAACTTGTTTGTTGTGTTGTACGCACCCACTGTCTGCTACCTCTGCTACTACTACCGTTCTTCGACTTCTTCCACTACTACCCACCACCATGGTTCACACAAAGAAACCTCTGGCCACTCGTTCCACCCGCCGCAAGACGTCTCCCAAGTCCGCTTCTCGTTCTTCTTCCCACTCATCCGTGCATCTCTCCGTCAGTCAACTCAACCTCTCAGCTGCACCTCCCATTCATCCACCCTCAGCTCCTACTGCTGCCGAAACCCCCATTCAACAGCCTTCATTGGTACAAGTCCTTCTCCGGCAACAAGAGCTCCATCAACAACAACAACAAGAGCAGATGCAACAATTCATGATCGCTCACCAACAACAACAACAGGCTCAACAACAGCAGCAACAACAAATGTTTCAACTCCTGACCCATCTTCAACAGCGCCCATCCCATCCACATCCACAACTTTCTGTCAACCTTCCGCCTCCTTCTATCTACTATTTCGATCAGTCGGCCAATGACATCTTCGCTCACTGGTCCGCTGACATCACCTCCTTCGTACAGCAATCTGGACTCCCATGGCGCAAGGTGCTGGAAGATGCTCTCGACCCTCCAGCCCGGCAACAGTTTCACTCTCTTTCTGATCCGCAGACTACAACTCTTGCAGCTGCCCTCACTCATCTCGAACCTCTCCTTCAACCGGCCGAATCTCACCTGGGTCTTGGCGGGGGGGCTACAGAGGCAGTCAGATACTACAACACCGAGCAAGCGGTCAACAGTTCTCTCAACCTCCCGGGCAGGATGGTTCTCACGATTCCCCAGTCACTGGACTCCAAGGCCCCAGACAACGTTCAACCCCTCCTGTTTGCTTCAAGTGTGGACGTCCCGGTCATCTTGCCAACGCCTGTCGTTCACAGCCAGTACCCGCCAAGTCAACCCCTGTGTCTCCAGTTCAGCTGGCCGTCCATCGCCTCGTGACCGAATCACCGCATCCTCCCAGCCCAAGTTCTCAGTTCAACAACCATCATCGTTCTCCTGTCGTTTCTTCAACCTCTCTGGCGTTGGGTGCGGTCAGATGGTTCAATCCCGCCTATGGCTATGGTTTCGTGAGTGCTTCAACAACAATCAAGACTACTTCGTCCACGCCTCTTCTCTTCTTTTCTCCTCACTTCTCTCAGTCGACCCCACAGTTGTTCCCTGGCGAGGCAGTTTGGTTCGATTTCATTCCTGATCCTTTTGGCCAGACCGACTGTGCTGTCAACGTTGTTAGTTTCCCTTTCGATCAAAGCTCTCCTGACTCTCGCTCTCCTATCGTTCGTGACTCCAGACGGTCATCAGGCTCGGATGTGCCCATGGATCGACGCCCGTCTGAGGGGGAGTGATGAAAGAGATTTATATTTGGCCTTTGCATTCCTTTGACTCATTGTTTGTTTTGTTAGTAAACGATACATACAATCTTATGTTTGATAAACGATTAGTTGATCGGCGAATGATCAGCAGGCAATCAGGTAATTGGTTATGTATGTTGAAGCAAAGCTGTTCAAGTCATATTGCTTCTAATGGTAAATATGATTTTCATGCAGCAAAATTGGCCCACAAGATGTCTTCAACTGTTTCATGTTCTTCATCTTGAACAAATTCATCATCCCTGACATAATGAAATTCAGAGTTTTTGCTAGTGACATCATCCATTTTGGCAAATTCTGGGTTTTCTCTGCAACAGAACTGGGCTGTGGGTCATTGGCATCTTTTCGTCTTTTTGGTGGTGGTGGGGAAGCGGGTGCAGTAGTGGTAGTAGGCATGGCAGTAGCTTCACGCTGTTGTCGTGCTTTACGAGAGAGAAGTAACTCATTATCTGTGTTTCACAGTTTAGGACCAGTCAAACAGTGAAAAATCAATATTAGACAAGCTCGTGAATATGGTCCGACAGCTTATCTGATTCTCACTAAAATGATTAATTTGCAGTAAAAAATCTATTACTAATGACTGATTTACAGCTTTTTCAATGTCCAGTGGCCCATACGCAAATGGGAAAAAAGAAGGGTTCTGGCTGGCCATATTCAATCGAACTTTGGACTGCCGAGCTACCAGCTTTCAGAGAGCAAACATATGACCATCAGACGCAGAATTGCATGTAGATTTCGAATCTGTAATTATCTTGCCGGTCTTCTATATACAATTTCGAGATACGGTATCTCAAAGTTTATGACCAGTCAAACAGTGAAAAATCAATATTAGACAAGCTCGTGAATATGGTTCGATAGCTTATTCGATTCTCTCTAAAATGATTTATTTGCAGTGAAAGAAATCTATTACCGATGACTGATTTACGGCTTTTCAATGTCCAGTGGCCCATACACAAATGGGAAAAAAAGAGGGTTCTGGCTGGCCATATTCAATCGAACTTTTGACTGCCGAGCTACCAGATTTCGGAAACAAACATATGACCATCAGACGCAGAATTGCATGTAGATTTCGAATCTGTAATTATCTTGCCGGCCTTCATATTCATTTTTGAGATACGGCCCCTCAAAGTTAAAAAACAGTCGAAAAAGTTGCAGATGGAATTGAATCGTCTTGTGCACACTGTCCGATAGGGGGTCCAATTACCTCTTTAATAGAATATATCACATCACAATCGGCCCACCCTAAACGGAGTTATGACGTTTTTTGGTTAGGACCCCAATGGCAAAAGCGGTCAAAATAGCCATTTTTGAGGGGCCCGTAATTTTTGGTTAGTAGGGCACCTAGAGAAAATCGGATAGCAAATACGTCCATGACTTTTCGTGGTCTACAATGCCTGAAAGTTACAGCTTTCTACGCCGATTTGAAAAATCAACTGGCTGTACAGACCAAGGTTCGACTTTTCATGGACTGGCTCTTAAGCAGGGTTGAGTTTTACCCATTTTCGGCCAAAACAGTCTGACAATTGACCAAAAACGGTGACTCCAACCAAGACACCGGCCATTTGAAGCGACGTGGCTATGTATGGTATGCTTCTCTGATGACAAATAAGGTTCCACTAAAACAATTACATCAC